>PVLC010034435.1:0-16865 GCA_004027655.1 Graphiurus murinus
AATTCTTGTACTGTATTTTTCTCTTATAATAGACTGTAAACTCTTTAACGGTAGGAACTGTGGCTTAATAATATTTGTACAATAGGTTAGCATAGTACTTGGCACATATAAACATCTGGTAAATATTTGTTGAATGAGTAAAGAAATGAATGAATGAACAAATAAATACATGAGAAAATAACTGCTCTTAAAGACCTTGGGGAAACTAAATGACTTTTGAAGTAATGTAAGTTATATTACTTGCACACACAATTTGGTCTTCAATGTCCCTTTGCCACAAAAATTTGATTTAATGTCAAGTGAGGAAAGTAGCTATAGTGGCTAATTTTATTGACTAAGCATTTTGTGGGCCAAAAGAAAGCAGATGTGACCATTTAGGAGGGTATTTATCTTACAAAGGGCATTAGGGCTGTAGAGGAAAGACTATGAAATCACTCTTTTCAAAGAATGCAGAAGTGAATTGACGAGGAATTTACTAAATGGCAATTTTGTCTCTGGCTGTGTTCCACCCATTTGTCATTGTCACGGAGGAGGTTGCCAAACCACAGCTCTATCCCAGTATGAAATTAAATATAATTTGGTTAACTGAAAACATTCAATATCCCCAATTACCTAGAGACACTGATATGCATATCCCAAGTTAAAATATCAGGTCGATTAGGTTCCTATCATAAATTAACAAATGTTATTATTAGTTGTTCCAGTAAATTAGAATTTACACTACTCTGCATATTCAGCAACATACTTGGAAGATAAGAAAGCACTCAGTTATTTTTTAACCATACTGCTATCATTAGGAGATTGATCATTACTGTATCACTCTCATAAAAAGATTAAAACAGGAAGAAGAATAAACATAAACTTTAAAAATAATGATAGTATTACAAAACCTGTTATGGTTTGAATCTGGAGTGGCACTCAAAATGCATGTGTTGAAGGCTGGGTCTCAGATGCAGTGGTGGTCAGTGGTGGGGCTTCTGGGAAATTATTGGATCATGAGGGCTCTGACCTTGTCAGCCTATTAGTCCACTGAAGGATTAATAATTTGAATGACATTATTGTGAGGTGGTAGAAACTGTAGACAGTGGGGCCTCCTTAAAGAAGTTAGGTAAGTGGGAATATGCCCTGGATGATATTTCTTATCTCTAGACCTTCCTGTGTAGCCTCCTCCCCACCCCCTCTTCTGCAATGTTGTTTTGCTTTACCTCAGGCCAAAAGCAATGGAGTCCCCTGACCATGAACCGAAACTCTGTAACCATGAGCTGAAAAATCTTTCTTTATCTTGTTTATCAGAGAGTTGTCACAGTGATACAAAGCTAACACAAAACTCTAATGTTGATTATGTGAGGAATTACAATTGTAAGGAAATAGACTGCACTGAAAAGTAGCATTTTGTCTCTTCTTTTTCCCTCTATTTGTCATTTTTATAATATTATTAACTAGAATAAATGAAGAACTAACGTATTAAATACTAAATCCGTTTTTCAAATTGTTATCTTTTTTTTCTTGGTTAGAATATTTTGTGGTGGAGATAAAGTCCCAGCCAACTGCATTGTTCTCCCTTCTCATGAGTAAGTTCATATAAAAGAATATTGTATTTTCTTGGAACACCTCACTGCCTCTTTTTCAGAAAAGGCAAGGAATGACGATCCTACCTATCCATATGATAAATTGCGAGGTGGGAAGATGATTTGCTGAAATATTAATGGGATTGTATTTTGTTTTTACAGTTCTCTTCACTTCCTATCAAGATGATAGATGTGTCCTTCCGGCATCCTTGCCTTGGAGGAGTGGTGGGTCTGACAGGGCTCAGGGATCATGCTTATGGAGGAAAGGAATTAGACAGAAAAAGAAAAGTAATGATTAGATTTCCAGAGACAAAGTGGGGATGGAGGTCTTCAAATTCTCTGAACAAAGACACCTATATGCCCAGTCTAGTCAGGACTCTGGTGATAAAGAATATCCTGGGAAATACAAGAAAGTGTTTGTATGATGTACCCTAGAGCAAAAATCATAATTTTGTGCTCAAGCACAACTCCTTAGACAAGGAAATTATCTATGATGAGAATGATATAGATAGCTGTTCAGAAGGGTTAGATTCATATATGTGACTTCAGACAGAGTCCCTAAGAAAATGACTGAGTAGAGACAAAGTGTTCTTCTGATAGAATGAAGGCTCATTGTCAGATTTATTTGATTTGACTGTGATAGAATAAGGTGATATTTCTTTCTCATTTTAAAATTTGTAACGTAAAATCCATCCCTGCTAGATGCATTATATAAGATTATTCATGTATTAGATGTAGGGATAGTAGATATTAGGAAGACATATGTTTGAGATATCATGGAGTGCTGAGAAGTTTGGAAAGTGTGGGGTATGAGAAATTTAAATTCTTAGGTTGACACTGTTGCAGATATCAGAGTACAAAGGAAACGTTTGTATCAGAGCATTCTCCTCCTCCTTTATCTTTTTATTTCCTATGTCCAAATTTAGTTTGCATCTTATCCCTGTGATTTATGGTCTCTCCTGGATTCCTGAATTCACATAATTTTCTTCTAACGTAGTAACCCACATTGGGTGAAATTACTTTATAAATAAATTTTTAAATACATTAGGAACTATCCTTAAGGAGATATGTTACCTTCTTATCTAATTAAGACCTGGGAATATTTTTCGGGCAGAATGACTCTGTCTAAAGATGATTAATGATTAATACATGAATAGATATAAAATATTTAAATATACACAAACAAATCACAAGTATACACATATGTCTGTGCCTTTGAGTGCTGTCATACATTTAAAAACCATAATAATACAAATTAATAAGTGATACATTATTATTTCTATTGGTTTTATGATTTGTCCATTTCTTATTGTGGTAAACTGTTCTAAGTCTACAAACTATTGACATAAGGATTTATAGCTTCTTGATGCTCTGGCAGAAGACTGCCTTTCTTGAGGGAATTGAAGACAGTGACTTGGATGCTCTTTCAATACCTAAGCTATGTCTTTCTCTTTTACTACTTCTTTTGCTTGCATTGCTTAAGGGTGAAAGACCATCCTAAGAAGGGAACCAAAGACAACAACCTCTGCTGCTCCTGAAAACTGCCAGATTACAACTTATCTTCTAAAGCATTTCTAAACCAATGCTCACCTTCCTAGAAAAAGATAGCTAGTGATTTAATGACCCAGACGTAGTTCTGTAAGCCTGTAATAAAAGGAAGAACTGGGTTTTACTCAGCTCAGAAAAATTAAAATTTAGCTAGGCATGGTAGCACAGGCTTGTAATACCAGTACTTAGGAAGCTGAGACAGGAGGATCATGGGATCATGGACAAACTCAACAATTGAGCAAGGGCCTCCAAAACTTAGTGAGACCCTGTTTTAAAATAAAAATCAAATAGGGCTGTAGTATAACTCAGAGGTAGAATGCCCCTGGGTTCAGTCCCCAGTATAACAAAAATACATAAATAAATAAAATTTTGGGACAAAATACAGTATCCTAAGAACTAGAAATTTTGATAAGACAAAATTATGTGTCCAGTGATATTTTTATGCCCATTTGGAGGACCATAACCTCAGAACTAAATTGGTAAGACAGGATTCATTTTCTTGGGGTATTAATATTTCCTAAATGTTTCAAGGAAATTTTCATGTTAAAGAGTGATTACCAATTATATTGTGAGGCTGATTAAGTTCATATTAGGTGAAAATCACCACATTCTTATTCAATATATATTTGTAGTAACATACTGTGTGCCAGATGCTAAACTCTGTGCTGGCGTGCCAGTAGTTAAAGTCACAGATCCACAGCATGGAGTAGGAAGTTTAACAAGAACTATAAATGCAACTATAATCATAAATTTAATCATAATTATAAATATATGGCAATTATGACTGTGAATATAATTATGACTATAAATATACCATAATTATAACATTTACTATTCAAAATAATTCACAACTACCAATAAAGGATATGCAGAAGATTTTGGCTTCTGGTATCCTTCACTAGGAATAAGCAATAATTCTTAATAAGTTCATAAAAGAGCATTCTAGTTAGGGAAATATTCTGTTTGGAAAAGAGAATTTTCCCCAATGATGGGTGATACAAAGACCTCCAGAGGATCAGGAAGTATACTACCCCAACTTTTTCACTTCTATTTCCATCTTCTCTGAGACATTTGTACTGAGAATTAATTTTATTGTGGTCGGAAATTTCAGTCTGTATTATGAGCAATTAATGGCTTCATCCCACACAGACTAATCATCACCTTAACATGATACTCTGTTCTCTAAGTTCATTCATCAGATGCATTCACCAAACAGAACCTGGCCCTTCCTATTATATAGAGGCAACAGGGGGGCAAAAGGACTTTGTTACTTTAGGAAGGAGGCAAGATTCCAAAGAGATGAGAGCCTGAACTTAGGCTACGGTAGTAAAAACATGGGGAAAAAAGGATGCATATCCAAGGGAGGATAGACAAGGAAAGTGACTGATGAGACATGGGAGGGAGGGTAAAAGAGGCAAACAAATGGCCTGGAGACTTTCAGCCACGACATTTAGAAGACAAATTAGGAGGACCTGGAAAAGTGTCTGAACAGTGGACTTAGTTTTCAATATGTTAATAATTTGAGGTGTTGGTGAGCAGTCAAAGCATAAATATCTTTCAAAAAATAAAAAATATAAATATGGGATGAGATTTCTTAAGGCAGGGCTGGAGTCTTAGCTCCCTGAGGATTTCATTTCGGAAAAGTCATTGAATGACCTTTATCTGAATCCTCTAAATAAGAACTGTAGGATTTACAGTTTCAATCCATTTATATTGCCTAATTCATAATTTTCACATCTACTTTCCTTACTAAAACATTCCAATCATATCTTTGAACATAGAAAGAATGAGTTTTAATTTAGTGCTTGGAAAGAACAAGGTGCATTGGCCATTGAAGTCTATCTAAAAAGAGCTATAAGAACTGAGAAATTGCATGCTTTGGAGATACTAGAGAAAATTGATTTCTTACTTGCTAAGGTGAAGTGCACATTTTTGCTGAAAACACCCATCACTTTTTAGCAGCTGAGTGGTAGCAAATGTTTTACTCAGACTCCCAGCACTTTAGCATCTATCAGCCTAAGACAGCAAAGTTTTTAAGAATTTCCTAGGTTCTTACCAATTTATTTCTCCACTTTAATCAGGTATTTCTACTCCTCTCCTCTTGTGGCTTCAGAACTCTTGACTCTTTAATACTAGATTTTAAAAATGCTAGTAAACAAATAATCTCTGGTTTAGATGACTTTCGTGCTGACATCCAGCTCCATTCCTATCCCTGATGTCTTATGATTTTGAGATGATTGCTTGTTTACACTTTTGTAAAAACCTAAGTGCAGTAACGGGTCATTCTTTCCTGGATTACTTTTTGGTTTTCTCATATCTATGATCAGCCTTTGGCATACTGGATCCTTATGATGGTGGCTCCTTGCTGCTACTTCTTCACAATTCTGGATAAATTGGGTTAAGTAAAATTAGGGATTCTATTTTGTTTCTTCAGTGGCCATATATACTTTCTATGTCACCTACAAAGTCTTGGCCATGTGGACACATTTTCAGAAAGGCCTTGACAATATGCTCCATCTATTTTAGAGCAATAGTCCTCACATTTCTATTGTGAGGAGTCAGTTTCTTTACTTTCCACTCTATCATGGATTGATATTTGCACAAAATACTCTGCCTAAACAAGTCCACTAATCACACATGGGATGTTATGATGTAAGGTTGTTATATACTTTTTAAAAAAATTATTCTCAATTTTATTTCTATTTCATTGTAGACCAATAGTACCAAACATTTTTAGAACTACTCTAGTCCATGGGCCAAAATTTGACTCCCACTGCAACTAGAACTTACACAAATATATCAGAGTTCCAGAGAAATCTTGGGAGTAATTTATCTAAATTGTTAAAATGATAAATAATATCTAAAATCCTTCAAATCTATAAAGATTGACTTATGATTAAATATCATTCTTCAACCATTTCACTCATCTATAAAACTCTAATTCCTGGTATCTCTGAATTAAATAAAAATAATTAATTATTATTGCATCTCATACTATTTGCTAAGTGTTTATTATGCATCAGGGACCAAGATAAGCAATTTAGAGACATTATTGTATTTAATTCACACAATGACCTTATGAGGTAAGTAATTTTATAGATAAGGACTTGAGGTGCAGAGAGGTTAATTAACTTTTCAAAGTCACACAACTACACCACTGTTTGTAAAACCAACACAACATCTGCAATCCACAAAATAAAAATAAGTTTGAATACCTATTTTTTATGCTGAGTATTTGTTTTGAGTATTGCACTGAATTTCATAATCCTTACATTTCCAGTAACAAAATATTATATACCGAATTTCGAGCTTGAAGCCCACTACATCCCATACCACTCATATATATCAAGGCCTGCTACATCCTAGTTATTTTTCATAATTTGTGAGATGACATTTTATAATTATTTACTATGTATCATATTAGTGAATACATCATATTACATTTTATCAAATGGTAAATGAAGCACAGAATAACATTTTCTCTTTGATTCTCTTTGGACCTCAATATAATCTGACTTTTGAAGAATTCAGTTTCTTACAGTATCTGTGATACTGTTCATGATGATACCAAAATAAAAAATTCTTAGTAGTAAAGACCATTTTTGTAAGTTTTTGTAACATAGGTCCTTGCTCAAGGAGTTGACCTTTCTCTTCTAATATGTTTTTCAGGACTTGGTCATATGTTTCTTCATCGTTATGCACATGATCTGGTCAAGGAATAGGTTTCCTGGATTCAAATAGAATGTCCACAGAAGGGTGGTGGTAGCTTACCATCATCCTGCCATTATATGTCAAGGTGAACACTACTTTGAAATTATAGCCATCTTTAAATTCTGCTTTTTAGCCACAACAATTTTCTTTCCACAAGAGCACCGTCTTGTCTCAACTCCCAGACCCAACCTATGTACGAGATAGCATGAAATGAAAAGGCTGTCAATCACAAACAATCACAGAACAAATAAAAGAATATAAGATGACCTTAGTTAGATCTACCCAACTTTCTCTAAGTTGATAGAAGCGATGAAGTATTTTATGACAGTCTTTAATTTTCACCATGTATTCTTATCTTAGAAAAATGTACTGAACACAGTTTTTCCTTTTAGCAGTTGAAGAAAGGTGTGACCCTTAATTTGGCGAACTTCCCATTGTGGGAAATATGGAAATATTCAATATAGTTGGAGTAAGACTTTCCTTTTTGTTCTGCTTCACACATCTCTAATTATGGAATAAAACTCAGCAGTCGTCTGGACCCCTATGGTAAATAACAAAATTTTAGCAGTGAAATGGAAATGATGAAGACATTTCATGCCCTAAATTCTGTCAGGGAACACTGGGAAGATATTCACAACTAACACAAATTTGCATATTTGCCAAAGTTGATAATAAACTGCCTGCATTATCACAGACTCACCGAATTACAAAATTATGTAACTTTCTAACAGTGGTTGCCCAGTCTTCTGGAGATATTTCATAAGAACAAAATGTTTAACAGCAGCAATGTGTTCAGGTTAATTCTGAAAGTGGCTTCTTTGTTTAGGATTCTCAAACTTAAACATTCAGCCAACCAGCTATGTGCATTTTTATGCTTTATAGGTAAATAGTCTCTTATATTTATAATCATTGTTTTCAGACTGTCAGCTCACATAGAAATGTGAGTGGTAGGGGCTAAGGTACCATATGTCTTCCATCTGTGGTACACTAATGTAAGGACAAAGCACATCTAAAAGATATGCAGTCAGTAATTGGAAATAGTGGGGAAAGAGTATTTTATTACTTATTCTGGTTCTTAGGGTAAATTAGAGAGTGATAGTGTATATATGGTGGCCATTAACTCCCTTCAAAATCCATTTGCCAGTACATGGGTGGAAGTAGATATAATGTGTGCAATTTCATATGAATTTTTTATTATGTCCAGTGAATTGGGCTCTTTTTTTCCCCTCTGTCCTCATGCCAACCCTCTCTTCCCTGTTCCCATCTTTTTCAATATTTTCTTTTATCAGTATGCTTGGCATCCTTTTTGGTGTGGAACATCACAGTTATAGTTAGATTTCCAACTACTTCTCACAAAAATGCAAATGATCTTTAAAAATTCTTCAGCACAACATATGTGCATATACACACACGTGTAATAGCATATGACACACAGACAGGGAAGAATGATGGTTCCTATATATTCATTTTAAAATATATACACAGACTTTTTTATATTATTTTCAAAATGTAGGGCATTGCTCCTCTCCCTTAAAGGTCAAGTATATCCATGGACCCAATCTTAACAAATAGAATGTGGCAAAAGAACGTGTCTGTGATGTCTAAGATTAGGACATAAAGCAAATAATGTCTATCTACTGACTGTCTTGGATTACCTGCCATGTGCCTTTTCATGAAGACACTTCAGAAATCCTACTAGAAATTCACTACGCAAGAGCCCTATCACAAAGTACAGAGCAAGGAACTTGAGATGTTAAGCTAATACCTATATTGAGTTAGCTATCTTGAAAGCAATTCCTCTCAGACCAGTCAAACATTCAGAAGACAGTAGCCCTGGACACCTTCTTGAATGAAACTTCATAAACCAGAGCCATCTCACTAAGCCTTTTTGGACTCAGATACTGTGAGAAAATAAATGTCTATTTTTAAGCTATTATGTTCTCAGTAATTTATCATGAAGTGATAGATAACGCATATGCTCAAGACTCCTTTCATAACTTGTTTGGACAGTTCCTGAGCCTATTCCATGTTAAATGTCTAAGCATTTCAGCATATTCTAATAAAACACTAGAGAGTGATGCCAAGGGCCACTTGACACTAGAACTCACCATGATGCATACCACAGGTTCTACCTGTTAGGAAATTTATTCTGGTAAATCATACGTTTTTGTTTCTGTAGTACTGGGGATTGAACCCAAGAGCATTCTGCCACTGGGTTGGGTAGAGCATTCTACTCCCCTAGCCCTTTATATTTTGAAACAGGGTCTTGCTAAGTTACTGCATACTGTCTTTGAACCTGTAATCCTCCTGTCTCAGCCTCCCAAGTACTGAGGTTATAGCCCTACACCATTGTACTTAGCTTAGTAAGTCATTCTACACTAAATGGAATTCAATGCAGAAATCTAAAAGATAAGGAACTCTTTAATTTAGTTACCATGTCCTAAATATCTACTATAGATCAATGTACATTCTGGAGAGTGGTAATACAAAGATATAAAACTAAAACAATTAAGTTTCTACCTAGACTCATTGTTTGGTTAAGGCACATGTAAATCTAGCTATGGTATTTAGTACTTGTTTGGGTTTTTTTTTTTTTCTATGCAAAATACATTTACTCTAGAATGCACAATCAATTGTCCCTTACATCAAAACAGTGAATGTGAATCTCTCTCTCTCCAATCTCTTTCTTACATGTGTGTCTGTAACAGAATCATTCATTTTTAGGAATCATCTGCTTAATTTGCAATTTCCTGTTTCCCATGGATGTGATGTTGGAATGGATCTAATAAGAAAAAAATTTAATAAAGCAGAATGATCAAGAGATTAGTTACATGTTAGGATGAGTAACAAACATTTCTGGAAGATTTTATGCCATAATTCTGAATCCCTCAATGTTTTGTCTTAAAATGATTATTATTGCTTAGTAGAGGTTGATATCATTGCTTATAATTTCCAGTAATGTTCTGTTTCCAGAGTTCTTTATTTTTCCTAAAAATAATGGTGTGATGATTCATAATTCCTTGTGTTCTGAAGAGCCTCTCTTGTTTTCATCCTATTTCCATACTCTCTCCATCTTTTCTGTTTCTGTTGGCATACGCCACCTCTTTTCCTCTTCTCTCCACTCTCAGTAAGAATTACGTGGGGGTGGGAGAGTTAAACAGTTTGTACTGATATGTAATCCTCTACGACCTTACCCAACACCATGAAAATAATTTTGACATTGATATTAAATTGGATTTCTGATCTTTAGGGTTTTTATCTCTAAAATGGGGTTTTATCTGTGTGAGCCAGTCAATTACTACAAAAATCAAATACAGATTGTGAATTGTCTTATTTATAGCCCTGTGCTGTGGTATTACAGAAAATTCCATCTCTAGCCTCTGCAATTAATCCCCTATCTGCAAAATGTGTTAGTGCTATTGGTGTCCATCATTTTAATGGATGTCTTCCTGAAAACTATGTTGAAATTTGCATGTAACTTTTTACTCCATATGCATATATATATACATATATATATACATATATATATGTGTGTGTGTGTATATATATATATATATATATATATATATATATATATATATATGTTTGCCTAGTTGCCATCATGATACAGAAAATATATTCTGTATGCTTTTATCACATGGCTCAATATTGTATTTTCTTAATATTCTCTCTATTCTCAATTCTGTTTTTATTAGCTGAACACAATTTTTGTGTTTTCCCTGTAATAGATGATAACTCTGATAATTTCTGCTTATAAACCATAAAGTTTATAAGCAGAAAAACAAAAAATAACTATCATATGCTTTCTCTGAAAAAAAAAAAAACTAACTAACAGAGTCTCAAGAGAAACCTATAATGTGGATAATTATATGCATGGTAGTTAAGAAGGGAATAACAGAGTCTGGGCCAGAGTTATTGTACTGTTCTATCAGGCAGATAGAAATGGAGGGAGTAGTCAGTGCATGGTGGGCAGGAGCCAGCGGGTTTCTAAATTATTCCTGAATGCCTCACATACCCATCTCTGACAGGACATGACAAATACTTAGTGCTGAGTTACATTTTACTACAGAGAAATCATTCATTTGTTTGACATTGCTCTCCCACAACGGGACCTTCTGTTGTTTCACCTTTGCAATTTAAAAATTTATAGTGAAATTAAATTCTATTACTTATTGTGGCTGTGTACCATCTTAAACTACCATTAATCACAAAGGCAGAGAATACAAATAAAAAAGGATTTAAATGTTGGATTTTTTCAGAAATGAAAAGAAGCACCAAATGCACAAGTGGGAAGACCAGGGCCCAGACAAAGGCAAGAAAAGAAGAACCATGAATTTTGAGAACCTTTATGCTAAAAGTTGTAATGAATTACTCCATAATTCAGAGCATGTGCATTGAATTTGTAATATATTATTTTGGGAAACAAAGCCAAAACTTGATAGTGCTTCTAAAACAGAGCCACCGATTCTTTTATACTCTTCTCATTAATATGAGGTATCTGTATCATTTCCTCTTTGCAAGATAGATGAGTTTTTGTGATAGTGTTGAGCAATGCAGAGTGGCAGAAGTGATATGCTTCCACACACCTTCTGAGTGCAGATCTCACAAAGGTGTCATGATTCCCACATTGCTTGAAAGTGTTAGCTGCCATGTAAGCAGTTTGACTGCAGGGCTATGCTGACCTGCTGTAAGGAAGCCTAAAGGAATCCACTCTAATGCACTACACGGAGAATCATAGGTGCAGACTCTCAGGAGAGTTTTGCCTGGATATCCCCAGCTGCTCTAGGATCTCATAGTTCTCACTTGTAGACATCATTTAGCTGCTACTGGATGGATGAGATTTTCAAACTGTAGACACCCACCTAAGCTCTTTCTGAATTACTTAAATTAATACAAAGAGCAACATGACTATTTTTAAGAGAATAATTTTTGGATGATCTGCTATACAGCAATAGATACATAGATAACAAGAAGACTCTAAAATTAAGCACAACAAGTTGTTTCCTACATTACAGGATGGATGAGGGTTGCAGATAAGGGTACATTATCTGGAATTACATCAATTTTTCTAACTCACTTTTAAATTATACAAAAGCTTCATAAGTAGAGAACATTCAAAGTTTCATCTTCCTTGTGCAACAGACATGAAATTCTCTACCACATTTGAGTTAGATATCTTGAATTTGATTTGATTAAATCAGTATAATCTGCCTGAAGTCATAAATGCCTGGATTAGAAGAGTAGTTATATCTCAGTCAGTGTGTGCTTTCTCCCTACTTTGGATAATCTCAGAACCAGAAGGAGTACACTATCCTGAAAGGACTGTCCCTTCTCAGTCAGGAAAAAACGAGGGACATCATGGTCTTGCTCCTAGACACTGAATCACTTTGTCTACCCCCTGTGTCTACTGGAGCCATCCATGGCAGATTTCTGCAATGTCATGCAGAGCACATCTTCCATGCTTCCCGGGTCTTCCATCCCTAGAGTGGCTGCATCTAAGTAGGACCCCTCCGAGAACCCATAATCCTGGTTCCCTTCTTCACAGTGTCAGCTAATGTATTTGTCATAATTAAAACAGCAAGTATTCACACCATTTTTATGCCCACAATAGTCTCTGGAAGTCCTGTGACCAACTTAATGGTCATGCGTTAGAACTCTGAACAATGAAGGAGTTCCTTTTTTAATAGAGACAATCCTAGCTTATTTTTCTTTATAATATAATATCAATTAATATTAAATAAAATTTGACATTTTAAATTTACTTTCATAATTATAATTTATACCACTCTTACATTTAAAAGCCTTTTAATGCTTTTTAAAATTAGTTGCCTTTTATTTCTTAATATATAATTATGAAATGGGCTATTCTAAAGAATATTTTTGGCATATTTTGTTAAAATAGAAAGGATGAATTTGATTCTTTGGTTTAGATCATATTATTCAGCATCTAATAATAGCTATTCTCCTAAATAGTGCATGCAAAGATGTGTGTTTATATGTTCAAGTATATTTTAGGTATATGTATTCATGTAACAAGTACTTATGTGTATTGTGCAAATTTAGCATCCTATGTTTTAGATACTAGGCTAAAAATGATATGTTACTTCAAAATAATCATATTTTTCAGTGCATACCAGACAATAGAAAATAATGCTTTATTTTATTAATCAGTGGTTCAGTTTTGGGGCCAAATTACTTTGGATTTCAATGTTTTGCCGTGGTTTCACTACTAAAATAATCACTTCACTTCTAAAGAGATATTAGCAATGACATAATCTTCTAAAAATCTGATTAATGAATTCATTAAAAAATAATACTATGTCATTGAAAATTCAAAGACAAAGTTCATCACTCCCAAAAGCAATGTAAAAGTTTAAGACCCAGTAATGATTTGCTGAACATTGAACAATTTATTCTATTTTCTGTGTTTGCCTCAGGGGAAAGATCTGGATGCAATTGTTGTTTACTGTTCTTATACTGAATGATATATGTTTATTTAGTGTGGTTTCATCCAAAAAGAAGAGACCATAAACACAACCATTCTGCTCTAAGAGTCCCTTTGGAAATCAAGCATTCATAGAAAAATACCATTTTTAGAGTTATGGAAAAGACATCTTTCTTATTTTCTTCCAGTTCCACATTATGCACAAAACACTTAGAGTTACAGAATTTATAGGGATTCTGCCTTAAAACTCCAGCCTGACAAGAATTGCATGGGAGGAATTTAGTCTGATGTTTCCCCAACACTTCACACAGCCAGTCTAAATTTTTCTCAGTGTTATTATTCACCATGGGTCCAAAGTATTTGCTGTTTAGTTAGAATAAGAGAGAAAGGAGCAACAAGACCTGATAACACAATCTTTCTTTGCTAACACATTATGTGTGAGTAGGATATTGTTTTGTGCCTCTCTTCTCACACTGATAAGACCTTTGGCCCTGTAGTCATGAGTTCCAGCATCCTTTGATTTTTTTCAATAATACTTTTGATTACTTGTTTGGCGCTCTGGGTAATGCCCACAGCTTTCACTCATACAAATAATTCACCTACAAGTGACTTTGGCTGCTCTGTTGAGTCATGAAATCATAGAGATGATGCAGCATAGCTTTTATTTTTACCAGGAGGCAGAAACAATTCTAACGTATTCAAAGGCAAACTGCTAGTTGGTGGCCAGGTCAGAGATGATGCCATTATGGTCTGGAAAACTGTCACTGTTTTCATATGTCAAAAATGGGTATAATCTTTCTATCCAGAAGAAGAAAAGTAACTGCTGAGAGCTGTTGCTCCTGAGTATATAGTGTTGTATTGTATTTTCAAGCACAATTTTATTATCCTATGTCACATTTCCAGCTTGCCAATGTGAGCTACTCCTGATTTTCAACTCAGACTGAGTTCTGCAGTTTCCTGATCAAGTAAAACTTAGAAATATTTGAGTAGCACCTGCTCCTTTATTTGGTGGGATTTACTACAAACCATCTCTTCCTGTCACTAATCTGAGGTTTCTTTCTGCCACTCTTTACATGAAATTCCTGCACTGCTGTTATTCATATCTAACTATTATTTTTTAGTAGCCTCTGAATTGTCTCACTTCTGTTTTGTGTATTATCTCTGAGTTACAGCCACCTACTAATCTTTCTGAACCTACTTGTTAGAAAAAATTGGTTCTTCATTCATACTTGGTATCCAAAACCCCAACACAAGGGTGTTGATTCAAGGTAATAGGCTTGTTCATATTTCTGTTTCAGAGAGAAATTTGATTTGCTTTTCTCAAGGTAGTCCACATTTCTAAGTTTGATACTTTTCATCACTGTGAGCCACTTTTCCTTCCTTGGGATATTCATTAGTTTAATTTTGGTTATAATATAGACCAAAACTTTTGCCGTAATCTTTGTACATTACACCAATGTACCATTTTAATTTTCCCCTTTGTGTATAGTTAACATATTTCACTCCATTCTTGAAAAATCTAATGTTATGTTCTGGTCACACCTATCTATCATTTGCTCTTTTCTGATATGTGTAATGACAGATTGAATACACAAGTGAATAATAGCAAAATTATATATATAAGTAGAAGTCTGATCTGTGAAGTGCAATGGATAGCTCAGGAAGTCAATCTACTTTCTGTCCCCCTATAGCAATTGTCTTAAGATGACCAGAAATCGATGAATAACTGACAGCTTCCTGAATTTTTGCTTTTATTTCCAACTTGGAACCAACTGGAGGAAGGTAAATATGTACTTCTAGTTATTTACATATGTGCCCACTTCTAGTTAAACTACATACAATGTCCACAGGACAACAGCTTCCAATCAGGACAAACAGACAGCTTGCGTGAGCTCGCTCTCTCTCTCTCTCTCTCTCTCTCTCTCTCTCTCTCTCTCTCTCTCTCTCTCCTCTCTCTTCACTATAAAGCTTTCCCAACCCTCCATCTGTCTCTGAGTTGCCATCAAATTCAAGTGATGGTAACTATTTCCCCTGTTAGAAAAAGCTCTGAAGAAAACACTTGACTATTCTCATTTGAGAAATCTTTATTTCCACAGTTAAGACCATATTGTGACATAATGTGTGACAAAAAAACTTTTCTTGTTAAGGATAGCCCTTCTTTGATAGCACAGAGACAAGTATGCTTGGAGACATCTTGAAAAAGCTCCCTTTCACAGGATCATCCTTGTAGGATGCAGGAATCAGTTGATTATGTAAGACATATACTCACCACAGATGTATCACAATCTCTCTGAGCCTTAAATGCCTTGTGTCAAAAAAAAAAAAAAAAAAAAAAAGGAAAGATAAAGAGACCTATTTCTTGAGTCAGCTGATTGCAATAAAATGATAAATGTAAATTAATTTCTACTATCTTCCTAAGTCTTTATTTCCTCTCTCTATTTAAAAGTATATAGCATCCATCATCATGGAAGAGATTGTGGTAGACTCTTATTTCCCCAGAGGATGTTTTGTTGGTTGAAGATGAAATATGCATATTTTTCTTGCATTCTTCTATCCTACCAACTATGAACTCATTCATTCATTTCATTATTTTAGTGAGTGCCTATTATATATCAGATCCTTATTTAAATACTGAGACTAGGGAAGAGGACAGGCATGGTTACTGCCATCTTCCAGTACAAATTTAGAAAGACAAGTGATATGCATAAAGTTATATGAACACACAAAAAGGGAAATTCAAAAAATTATAAAAATATCTAAAAGAGAAATTCAGTTCAGAATTGCACATTGAGAGTATATGTCCAAGTATGATTGAGATGATATTTTTGCTAGAAAATATGAAAGCATGTTATTATCTTGCAAGGAAATTTAGGAAGTAGATAATTACTGAAAACTAGAAAGTAGATGAGATGAAATTAGTAGAATTATTAAAGAAAAATAAAGATAAAGCCCACAAGAGCAGATACTAATAGATGTTGAGTGCCACATACCAGCCACTTTGCACGTATCATCGCTTAATTCTCAATGAGGGAGATGCAATTATTTTCATCTTAATCTTTTTAAATTATGACATCGAGTCTCAGAGAAATTATGTACCTTGTCTAATATTGTACCACCAGAGGTGGAGAAGCTGGGCTAAAACAGCTGATATTTTAGTTACCCAGCCTAAGCTCTGAACCACTGCATGTCACCTGCTCCTTATGTAATGTAAGCAGAAGTGTAGCCAAGTGCACTCTCTGTCGAAAAGTGCAGATTTCAATGTCAACAAACATAAAGAACAGGAGTCTTTTCGAGACTTCTATTTTGGCAACTGAATAGGTGCTGTGTGAGTTAAGAAGATAAAATTCGAGAAGAAATGTATGTTGTTTCTTTAGATTCGAAAAAGACTCTAGGGTGTGTTAGGCAATATCTATAACATTGAAATAATAATTTTATATTCATAAACATTTTATATTACTTTGCCTTACAGTAAATATCTATATAACCTAGGAGATAATTACAAAAACAATTATCATTGTATAATTTATAATGTTACAGATATGGAAAAACTTAGTGGGGTTACTGAAGGAAGGGAAATATGTATCCCTATATAC
>PVLC010034436.1:0-16909 GCA_004027655.1 Graphiurus murinus
GTTTCAAAATAAAGAATAAAAAATAGGGCTGGGGGTGTAGCTCGGAGGTAGAATGCCCCTGAGTTCAATCCCCAGTACCCCCCCAAAAAAAATAGGGCTGGGGGTGTAGCTCGGAGGTACAACGCCCCTGAGTTCAATCCCCAGTATGGCAAAAAAATAAATAAATAAATAGGACTGGGGGTGTAGCCTTGGAGGCAGAATGCCCCTGAGTTCAATCCCCAGTACCACAAAAATAAATAAATAAATAAATAAATAAATAAATAAATAAATAAAAGAGAATAAAAAATAGGGCTGGGAGTGTAGCTCAGAGGTAGAATGCCCCTGGGTTCAATCCCCAATACCGCAAAAAAAAAAAAAAAAAAAAAAAATTTAAATAACCCGACTCAAAAAATCCATACAAAAAATTAATGCAATTGCAAAATAATAAATTATTTAATAATTAAAAAAAAAAACTCATAGCCGGGCGTGGTGGCGCACGCTTGTAATCCCAGCATTCGGGAGGCTGAGACTGGAGGATCGGGGTTCTCGGCCAGCCTCAGCTACTTAGTGAGGCACTCCGCAACTTAGTGAGACTTGGTTTCAAAATAAAGAATAAAAAATAGGGCTGGGAGTGTAGCTCGGAGGTAGAATGCCCCTGAGTTCAATCCCCAGTACCGCAAAAAAAAAAAAAAAAAAAAAAAACTTAATTTCTTCTATAAACAATTAAGAACTAAGCCAGGCATGGTGGCACAGGTTTGTAATTAAGAGGCCAAGATAGGAGGCTCAAAGGTTCCTGGCTGGCCTCAGCAACTTAGGCCTTCCACAACTTACTAAGACAGTTTAAGAATAAAATAGGTTGGGGGTATAGTTCAGAGGTCCTTGGGTGCTATCCCCAATACCGAGAAGAAAAAAAAAAAGAACTAAAATTAACTTTCTAGAAAAGTGATTGATTCTTAATCTTAAATTTTATGAAACTGAGACAGAACCAGTACCAAGAGAATCTAATTCTGCAACATGATCCAGGCATTTCAAGACTAAGTTCTTTCTTTTCATATTTTCATTTGTGAAGTAAATGGAGAGTATCATATTAGATGATTTCTAAGGTCCCTAGTGTTAACTTAAAATTTGATGAAATTATCCCCAGAACAGTAAAATCCATAAAACAAATGAAAAATTATGCAGAATTCAGCACTCTAGGGACAGGAAGGAAGCAAAGTAAAGCAGTGAAATTAGACAATAACAAAATGTCAAATTTTCAAAAAGACATTTTCCACACAGTCATCCCAGAAAGTCTGTAGTGGGACTAAACTAAAAAATTTCAATACTGACTCATTCCTAAGTATTAACTCTCTGGGTATCTCAGATCATGAACTGAGCAATCCACAAAGAATTATGCTAGTGACTCACATCCCTGAATGAGTCTGCATTGTGTACAGAGACAGGGAATCAATTAAAGGGTTTACAATGAAGTTTTGTTTAATGGGAACGTTTTAAGTGGAAGTTAATTCCACATGAGTGATAATAGATGTTTAATAACTAGTTGGTGACAATTTCTAAGCAATGCATTACAGTAGCTAACTAGCAAACAGCAATCTATGTATTATAAACATGAAAACAACTGGTTTTCAAAAGAGCTCCTGGCTATGAACAATATTTGAGAAACACAAAATACAGTTTATAGTGAATCAAATTATAAAATCTCCTAGAGTAGTTTAAAATCTTGGCTCTATCGACCAGCAAGGAAATAAAACACACCATTGTGGGTTGAAGTGCCAATCTGCACTGGCAAAGAGCCATTCTACTTGAATTTCAGAACATTCAGGAACCAGCTGGAGAAGTATGGGGAACCTGGGATAACGCATTCATTCACAATGCCTCATAAGTAGAACTGTCCTCATACAAAAAGGACAATATTGGTACATATGTCCAAAATAGCCTAAGCTTATATCAAACCAGTATTCTGAACAGTGCTCAGACTAGAAAATTGAAAATGTTGAAGACAAGCCGGGCGTGGTGGCGCACGCTTGTAATCCCAGCATTCAGGAGGCTGAGACTGGAGGATCCGGGTTCGAGGCCAGCCTCAGCTACCTAATGAGGCACTCCGCAACTTAGTGAGACCCGGTTTCAAAATAAAGAATAAAAAATAGGGCTGGGGGTGTAGCTCGGAGGTAGAATGCCCCTGTGTTCAAACCCCAGTACTGCAAAAAAAAAAAAAAGAAAATGTTGAAGACAAAAATAAACGTATAGATCCTTTCAGTTCATGAGTGTGATGACTGGGTGTCCACACCTTTGTGTGAAAAGTGCCTCCCTTCTAAACCTTGTTACGTTGCAGGCACTTTACCCATCTGATCTGAGAAAAAAAAAATTAAAAAAATAAATAAACATATATTTCTAGTTTAGATTTCTGGAAAGTATCTTGGTACTATTTATCAAGGACTTTAAAGTAAACCAGGCATGTTGATGCATGCTTGTAATCCCAGTACTTGGGAGGCTGAGATTGGAGGATCACAGGTTCACAGCCAGCCTCAGTAACTTAGTGAGGCACTCCACAACTTAGTGAGACCCAGTTTCAAAATAAAGAATGAAAAATAGGGCTGGGGCCGGGCGTGGTGGTGCACGCTTGTAATCCCAGCATTTGGGAGGCTGAGACCAGAGGATCTGGGTTCGCGGCCAGCCTCAGCTACCTAGTGAGGCACTCCGCAACTTAGTGAGACCCGGTTTCAAAATAAAGAATGAAAAATAGGGCTGGGGGTGTAGCTCGGAGGTAGAATGCCCCTGAGTTCAATCCCTAGTACCACAAAAAAAATAGTGCTGGAGATGTAGCTCAGAAGTAGAATGTCCCTGGGTTCAACCCCCAGTACTTGGGAGGCTGAGACAGGAGGATCACAGGTTCACGGCTAGCCTCAGTAACTTAGTGAGACCCTGTTTCAAAAATAAAGAATAGCCAGGCATGGTGGCACACGCTTGTAATCCCAGTACTTGGGAGGCTGAGACAGGAGGATTGCAGGTTCAAATCCAGCCTCAGCAACTTCACAAGGCTTTCAGCAACCTAGTGAGACCCTGTTTCCAAATAAGAAACAAACAAAAAAAAATTGGGCTAGGGATGTAGCTTGGAGGTAGAATGCCTCTATGCCACTGGGTTCAATCCTCAGTAACAAAAAAAAAGAAAAAAGAAAAATAGGGCTGGGGGTGTAGCTCAAAGGTAGAATGCCCCTGAGTTCAATCTCCAGCACCACAAAAATAAATAAATAATATATAATACACAATAAAAAAAACTTTAAAGGCTAGGGATAGGCTAGGCATGGTAGCATACACTGTAATCCCAGTACTTGGGAGGCTGAGACAGAAAGTTCACAGGTTCGAAGCCAGCCTCAGCAATTTTGTGACTACACGTATTAGTGAGATTCTGTTTCCAAATAAAAAATTAGAAAGGGCTGGTGATGTAGCTAGGAGCTAGAATACCCCTGGGTTGATTCCCCAGCATCACCAAAAAAAAAAAGAGAGAGAGAGAGAGAGAGATGGCTAGGGATAGAGCCAGACATGTTAAGCACACACCTATAATTAAATTATAGGCTTAAGACCAACCTTAGGAATTTAGCAAGTCTCGCAAAAAAAAAAAAAAAAAAATGTAGGAGGTATAGTTTGGAGGTAGAAAGCACCTGGGTTTAACGCCTAGCGTACACGCGCGCGCGCGCACACACACACACACACGCACACGCACACCACACAAAAAGAGTAGCTGGGTGTGGTGGCACACACTTGTAATTCAGTACTTGGGAGGCTGAGAGAAGAGAATCACAGGTTTGAAGCCAGCCCCAGCAATTAAAAAAAAAAAAAAGCGTGGCGACACTCACTTGTAATCCCAGTATTTAGGAGGCTGAGATAGGATCCAGGCCAGGCTCAGCTACTTAGTGAGGCCCTCCACAATTCAGTGAGAACCTGTTTCAAAATAAAGAATAAAATATAGGTCTGAGGGTGTAGCTCTGAGGTAGAATGCCCCGGGCAATCCCCAGTACTGGAAAAAAAAAAAATCTGATTGACTATGCTATGTATTAAAAATGCTTTAAGCCAGGTGTGATAGCTCATGCTTATAACCTCAGTACTTGGGAGGCTGAGACAGGAGGATCTGGGTTCGTGGCCAGCCTCAACTACTTAGTGAGGCTCTCTGCAATTTATTGAGACCCTGTTTCAAAATAAAGAATAAAGCCGGGCATGGTGGCGCACACTTGTAATCCCAGTACTTGGGAGGCTGAGACAGGAGGATCTGGGTTCCTGGCTAGCCTCAGCAAGAAGTAAGGCCCTCCACAACTTAGTAAGACCCTGTTTCAAAATAAAGAATAAAAAATAGGACTGGGGGGTAGCTCAGAGGTAGAATGCCCCTGAGTTCAATCTCCAGTACCAAAAAAAAAAAAAAAAAAGCTTTAGTTGGGTGTGGTAGTGCAAGCCCGTAATCCCAGCATTTAGGAAGCCAAAACAGGAGGATTGCAGGTTTGAAGCCAGCCTTGGCAATTTATCCAGGCCCTCAGCAACTTAGTGAGACTATTTCAAATTAAAAATAAAGCTGGAGGTGTAGCTCAGAGGCAGAAGGCCCCTAGGTTCAATCTCCAGTAACACATACACACAGACTTGAGTAGCTCTTCATGGTGGAATACACATGTAATCATACTTGGGAAGCTGAGGAGGATTACAAATTCAAGGCCAGCCTCATCAATTCAACCAGACCCTATTTCAAAATAAATGAAAAGGGCCAGGATGTAGCTCAAGAGAGAGAATGAGTCTGAGTTCAATCACCAATACTCCCTCTCCCCCACAAAAAAGCTTTAGTATGGGAGGTTATGTAGAATTTTCTAAAATGGAATTTTTTTTTTTTTTTTTGGTACTGGGGATTGAACTCAGGGGCATTCTACCTCCGAGCTATACCCCCAGCCCTATTGTTTATTCTTTATTTTGAAACAGGGTCTCACTAAGTTGCAGAAGGCATCACTAGGTAGCTGATACTCGCCGAGAACCCGGATTCTCCAGTCTCAGCCTCCCAAATGCTGGGATTACAAGCGTGCGCCACCACACCCGGCTAAAATGGAATTTTTCATTTGTGTGTCTAACTCAAATAGCTCACTTTGGCCTCACATTCCAATTCAGTATTGGATGTTCATGTTATTCGGAGTGAAAGTTTTGTATTTATTGTAGGTTCAAGCAGACGTGCATTCATTTTTCAGATTCACTTGGAAAGAAAAGCTATTCCTCCCTCCCCTTCTCTCCCTTTCTTTCTGGAATTCAACCCAGCGCCTCACACATGCTAGGCAATTGCTCTACCCCTGAGATACTACTCCTCCAGACCAGGAAAGCTTTAAGTGTAAAAATTCTTAGGTATTAGTGTCTCAAATTTTTTAAAATTGCAGGATGTCACTGCATCCTGTTTTACTTGAACCTAGAAAAGATGGGACATATGTTTATAATTCAAAATATTTTTAAGGAGAAAAATTACGTATGTGCAACTTGCAAAGTATTCTATTAAATAGATTTATTTTGGTTCCTAGTTAATTATGGTTACCAGTACAATGAGAAATTTAAGACAGCCTTAGTATATATTTTTTTTTGTGTGTGTGTGTGTGTGTGGTGGTACTGGAGATTGAACCCAGGGGCACTCTACCTCCAAGCTACACTCCCAACCCTATTTTTTATTCTTCATTTTGAAGCGGAGTCTCACTAAGTTGCAGAGGACCTCGCTAAGTAGCTGAGACTGGCTGGGAACCTGCTATCCTCCTGTCTCAGCCTCCCAAATGCTGGGATTACAAGCCTGCTCAGCCACCACCAGGCTTGCTTTAGCATTTTAAATTGCAAGTGAAATATTTTCAACAGTTAGAGACTTTGTTTCCTACTCTTTATTTTGCCCAAGAAAATGTTTTTTTGTCATCCTTGTTTGAAATTACACAGTTAGATATGGTGGTGCATGCTTATAATCACAGTACTTGGGAGGCTGAGACAGGAGGATCACAGATTTGTGGCCAGCCTCAGCAACTTATTGAGGCTCTCTGCAACTAGTGAGACCCCATTTCCAAATAAAAAATAAGTCTGGCGGTGTAGTTCAGTGGCAGAATGCCCCGGGGTTCAATCCCTAGTACCACAAAAATGAATAAATAAAATAAAATAGGGCTGCAGGTATAGCTCAAAGGTAGAATGAGCCTGGGTTCAATCCCTAGTAAAACACACACACATACACACACACACACAAAATATTCTTACAAATTAAAAATTACTCTCCAGACATATGAATGCAATGATTTCAGCATTTAACTAGATAAGCTCATTAAAATCTATTTAGCAAAAGTTAAAAGATAATTGGCATTGCCAAAGTAACTTTTCTTTTAATACCATATAGACATGAATTCCATGAAGGAACAACACCTAAACCCAAGAGGGCAGCTGTTGCAGCATCCAGTTCATCTTGAGCGTTTCAACAAGTCACAATAAATGTTCTGGTTTTAAAAAGTAAAAAAAAAAAAAATTACTCTGCAGACTCACCATCACCTATTTTACTCTGAAGTGGAATTTTACATAAGTTCTGTAAACTCTCTGTTAGATCTCTGTACCTAAAGGGTATAGTGGCCATACCTATGATTCAATGTGATTATTTCATAAAACCAAGATCTGGTCTCTAGCAAGGATTGAGTATTATGTTTATACTCTTCTGTGACTTATTAAGCCTTTATGAATATATGCAAATCAAATATTATGAAATATGTACTCTAATCTACCTTTTTAGAAATTTCTCTGAAGCTGGGCATGGTGGCACATGCTTGTAATCCTAGTACTTGGGAGGCTGGGACCGGAGGATCTGGGTTCACAGCCAGCCTCAGCTACTTTGTGAGACTCTCTGCAACTTAGTGAGACCCCGTTTCAAAATAAAGAATAAAAAATAGGACTAAGGGTGTAGCTCGGAGGTAGAATGCCCCTAGGTTCAATCCCTGGAACCTCAAAAAAAATTTTTTTTCTCTGAGGGCCTTTATTACATAATAAAGTTCTGCCAACTCCATTAATGCATGTTTATTTTAGAAAATACTGAGAAGCAGCCAGATATGGTGGCACATGTCTCTAATCCCAGAGGTTCCAGACTAGCCTGAGAAACTGAGACTCTTCACAACTTAGTGAGACTGTTTCAAAATAAAAAAGAGCTGAGGGTATAGCTCAGAGGTAGAATGTGCCAGGTGTGGTGATGCACACTTGTAATCCCAGTATGTGGGAGGCTGAGACAGGAGAATAGCAGGTTGAAAGCCAGCCTCAGCAACCTAGCAAGACCCTGTCTCCAATTAAAAAATAAAATAGGAGCCAGGCGTGGTGGTGCAAGCTTGTAATCCCAGTACTTGGGAGGCTGAGACAAAGGGATCATAGGTTCGAAGACGGCCTCAGCAAATAGACTCTCATCAACCTAGCGAGGCCCTGTCTCAAAATAAAAATAAAATATGGCTGGGGGTGTAGCTCCAAGGTATAATGCCCTTGGGTTCCATTCCCAGTACCACAGAAATTAATTAATTAATTAATTAGTTAAAATAAATTAAGAGCTGGGCATGGTGGTGAACACCTGTAATCCTAGTACTTGAAAGGCTGAAACAGGAGGATCACAGGTTCTTGGCCAGCCTTAGAACTTACTTAGTGAGGCCCTCTGCAACTTAGTGAGACCCTGCTTTAAAATAAAGAATAAGCCAGGCATGATGGTGCACCCTTGTAATCGCAGCATTTGGGAGGCTGAGACCGGAGGATCCTCGGCCAGCTTCAGCTACCTAGTGAGGCACTCCGCAGCTTAGTGAGACCCTGTTTCAAAATAAAGAATAAAAAATAGGGCTGCGGGTATAGCTCGGAGGTAGAATGCCCCTGAGTTCAATTCCCAGTACTGAAAAAAAAAAAAAAAAAAATCTGGGGCTGTAGCTCAGAGGCAGAATGCCCCAGGTTCCATCCCCAGTACCCAAAAAAAAAAAAAAAAAAAAAAAATAGGGCTGGGGTGTAGCCTGGAGGTAGAATGTCCCTGGGTTCAATCTCAATACCAAAAAATAAAATAAGGCCAGGGTAGTATAGCTCAGAGGTAGAATGTCCCTGGGTTCATATCCAGACACACACATACACACACACAAAAGCAGAATGCACTGGGTTTAATCGCCAGGACTACAATAGAAAAGAGAAAAAGAAACAGAAATGCCTTGTTAATTTTATGTGTGTTTGAGGTGCTGAAGATCAAACCTAGGGCCTCTACTACTGAGTTACATACCCTGGTTTTTTTGTTCTGTTTTGTTTTGGTAATGGGGAGTGAAGCAAAAGGGGTACTATCTGTGAGCTATACCCTTTAGGGACTGGGTAAATGATAGCATTTTAGCCAGGCACAGTATACACCTATACCCCAGTACTTGGGAGGCTGAGACAGGAGGATGACAGGTTCAGTCAGAGCAAGTTAATGAGACCTTGTTCAAAAATAAAAAAATAAAATGGGCCCGGCATAGTGGCGCACACTGGTAATCCCAGTACTTGGGAAGCTGAGACCAGAGGATCCGGGTTCACGGCCAGCCTCAGCCACTTAGTGATACCGTTTCAAAAAAATAAAAGAATAAAAATTAGGACTGGGGGTCTAGCCTGGAGGTAGAACGCCCCTGGGTTCAATCCCCAGTAGAATGCCCCTGAGTTCCATCCCCAGTACCAAAAAAAAAAAGAAAGAATAAAAAATAGGGCTAAGAGTATAGCTCAGAGGAAGAATACCTCTGGGTTCAACCCCCAGTTCCGGAAGAAAAAAACAAACAGGACTGAGGATGAGGATGTAGCTCAGAGGTAAAATGCCCAAGTTCAATCCCTAGTACTGCAAAAAATTAAAATTAATTAAAAAGAGATGAGGAAAGCCGGCATGGTGACACATGCTTGTAATCCCAGTACTTGGGAGGCTAAAACAGGAGGATCCCAGGCTCCAAGCCAGTCTCAGATACTTACTGAGGTACTTACTCAGTAAGTACTTACTCAGATACTTACTGAGTTGCCCTCTGCAACTTAGTGAAACCCTGTTTCAAAAATAATTTTAAAAAATAGAGCTGGGGGTGTAGCTCAGAGGTAGAATGTTCCTGGGTTCAATCCCCATTGCCGCCAAAAAAAAAGGGGGGGGGAGGGGATAAGAGGTCCAGTTTGGTGGCACATGCTTATAATCTCAGTATTTGGAAGGCTAAGACAGGAGAATCATAGGTTCACAGCCAGCCTCAACAACTTAGTAAGGCCCTCCACAACTTACTGAGACCCTGTTTCAAAATAAAAAATAATAGGGCTGGAAGTATAGCTTGAATGTAGAATACCCCTGGATTAAATTCCCAGTACCAAAAGGTGGGAGGTGGGGGTGGAGGAGCAGACAAGGGGTGTAGCTCGGTGGTAGCGTGACCCTGGGTTCAACCCCCAGACCATATTTTAAATAAATAAATATATATATCTTAGGGGTCCCTAAACTAATGTAGGAAGTGCAGGAGTAATACTTATGGAGGTTCTAAAGAATAAGGAGCTGCTTCCCATGTGCAAAGGCCCTTGGGTGAGCTTTGAACTTACTTTTTTTTTTTACGGTACTGGGGATTGAACTCAGGGGCATTCTACCTCCGAGCTATACCCCCAGCCCTGTTTTTTATTCTTTATTTTGAAACCGAGTCTCACTAAGTTGCAGAGTGCCTCACTAGGTAGCTGAGGCTGGCCTCGAACCCGGATTCAGGTCTCAGCCTCCCAAATGCTGGGATTACAAGCGTGCGCCACCACACCCAGCTGTCTCCTTTCTTAAGATACACAAGTATAGTATTTTTTTTTTTTTTTTTTTTTTTGCGGTACTACGGATTGAACTCAGGGGCATTCTATCTCCGAGCTACATCCCCAGCCCTATTTTTTATTCTTTATTTTGAAACCAGGTCTCACTAAGTTGCGGAGTGCCTCACTAGGTAGCTGAGGCTGGCCGCGAACCCGGATTCTCAGGTCTCAGCCTCCCGAATGCTGGGATTACAAGCGTGCGCCACCACACCCGGCATCTTGTCACTTTTTAATGAGAACGGATAAGGAGCTGGGCACTGTGGCACATACTTGTAGTCCCAGTACTTGGGAAGCTGAAAAAGGAGGATCATTCAGGCCTGGTGGTACATGCCTGTAATTCCAATACTACAGAGACTGAGACAAGAAGATCACAAGTTCAAGGCCAGCCTCAGCAACTTCTAGTACTGGGGAGGCTGAGACAGGAGGATTGAAGGTTTGAGGACAATCTCAGCAACTTGTGAGACACTCATCAACCTAGGAAGATCCTGTTTCAAAATAAAAATAAAATAGGGCTGGGGGTGTAGCTCGGAGGCAGAATGTCCCTGGGCTCAATCCTCAGTATCACACACAAAAATAAATAAATAAAGTGGCACCTGGGCTACAGACAAAAATTTGAGAATATTTCAAATATATATGGTAACTCAAGGCACAGAATGGATGAGTTTAGAATGCGAAGACAGGAAACTATGGACAGACTTTTAAGACTATCAAAGATCTGGGTTGACAACTAGAGGGGACCTGAAGGAATAGCCAGAGAGGAGGGAAAATCAGAATCCAAGAGAACAGAGTATTTCAGGATGGTAAATTTCAAATTCAAATAAACATCTACTCCTTATGAACAATTAGGAATCTCAGGCCCAAAAATGAGTCAAAGGGAATTCCGTAAAAATTGAGTCCAGCCGGGCGTGGTGGCGCACGCTTGTAATCCCAGCATTCGGGAGGCTGAGACCGGAGGATCCGGGTTCGCGGCCAGCCTCAGCTACTTAGTGAGGCACTCCGCAACTTAGTGAGACCTGGTTTCAAAATAAAAGAATAAAAAATAGGGCTGGGGGTATAGCTCGGAGGTAGAATGCCCCTGAGTTCAATCCCCAGTACCACAAAAAAAAAAAAAAAGAAAAAAAAAAAATTGAGTCCAAGTCGGGCGTGGTGGTGCATGCTTGTAATCCCAACATTTGGGAGACTAAGACCGGGTTCTCGGCCAGCCTCAGCTACCTAGTGAGGCACTCCAAAACTTAGGGAGACCCTGTTTCAAAATTTAAAAAAAAAAAAAAGGGTTGGGGTTATATCTTGGAGGTAGTATGCCCCTGAGTTCAATCCCCAGTACTGCAAAAAAAAAAAAAAAAAAGGAGTCCAACTGCATTTACTCTGAATATCTCCAATAGGTATGTTATAACTTATCAGGTAAGTAAGAACTCTGTCAAAATTGTTAAGTATTACAAAGGTATGGCAAGGTGTAGTGGCCCACGCTTGTAATCCCAGTACTTGGGAGGCTGAGATAGGATCCCAGGTTCTTAGCCACCCTCAGCAATTTGTGAGGCCCTCTGCAACTTAGTGTGACCATGTTTCAAAATAAAGAATAAAAAATAGGGCTGGGGGTGTAGCTCGGAGGTAGAATGCCTCTGGGTTCAATCCCCAGTAGCAACAAAAACAAAAAACAAAGGTATGGATGAAAACAATCTCTCTGAGCAGGGCTTGGTGGCCCACACTTGTAATCCCAGTACTTGGGAGGCTGAGACAGGAGGATCATAGGTTCACAGCCAATTTAGTGACGCTATCCAAAACATAGTGAGAACCTTGTTTCAAAATAAAGAATAAAAAATAGGACTGGGTATGTAGCTCACAGGTAGAATGTGCCTGGGTTCAATTCCCAGTACTAAAAAAATAAAGAATACAAAATAGGGCTGAAGGGTGTATCTCAGAGGGAGAATGCCCGAGTTCAATCCTCAGTACTACACACACAAAAAAGAAACAGTGTCTCACTAAGTAGTTTAGACTGTCCTTAAACCTGCAATCCTCCTGTCTCAGCCTCCCAAGTACTAGGATTATAAATCTGTACCACCACACCCAGCTCATATAACTTCTACCGATTTTCTTCAGAGTGCTTCACATTAGCACTCTGAACAACAACAACAAAAAAATGATGGGTGGAAATTAAGTCATAGATTTGTTTACCAGAGCTTTTTACTACCTTCTACCCCAAAGTGTCCATGTTTCTTTCATTCTGTGATTACATAGCACTTAAGAAATCTAAATTATCAAGGTTCTCAACAACTTGGCAAGATCCTGTTTCCAAATAAAAATACAGTAAGGCTGGGGGGTAGTTTAGAGGTAGAGTGCCCCTGGGTTCAATCCCGAGTATCTCTCTCTCTCACACACACACACACACACACAGAAAAGAAAAAAATCTAAAGCAACTGCAATATCAATTCCCATCCCCAAAAAGAAATTGGCAAAGAGCCACAATTCAAATATTTTTTAGGCCGGGGGTGGTGGCGCACACTTGTAATCCCAGGACTTGGGAGGCTGAAACAGGAGGATCGCTGGTTTAAACCCAGCCTTGGCAATTTAGCAAGACTTTCAGTAACCCAGTGAGACTCTGTTTCCAAATAAAAAATGAAATCGGGCTGGGCTGGGGGTATAACTTGGAGGTAGAATGCCTCTGAATTCAGTCACTAGTACCAAAAAAAAAAAAAAAGAAAAATTTTAAAATCCGTCAAATATTTCTAAGAATTAAGGATTTGATTCCAAAATTATATTATTATTTCTCTTTGTAACGTACTCGAGATAGTTGTTTTCTGTTTATTAGAGAAAACCTCTTTCATTTATGTAGTTTGGTTTTTACAGCGCTTCCATGCATATTCACTGCACGTATACACAACACAAACATGACCAGGCATACAAGATAACACTTATCTAGAACTTACTCTAACTTGATAACTCGATTTCCCCCAGTCTTGATGCTAACAAAGCGTGAGCACAATGAAATCAGTACCACTGCCAGTTCTCAATGAACAAAAATATCTTCAAATGAGAAAACCAAACTCTCACGTCGCAGAGAAAAGCAGTCCCAACCCAACAATCCCCCCCTCCAAAAAATGGGAGGAAACTCGATTTCTAAGCCACAATGTCACGTAAATCTTTTCAATCCAAAACTCCAAACGCAGCCGCCAACTCACAATCACAGCGTTAGCGCCTTTTCTCAATTTTGAATCTCAAAGAAAGACAATGGGGGGGGGGAGCAGTACTCCAAAGTTTCACGAAGTCGGGAAAAGTCATTTTGAGTAAAGAAAACGCGTCCATCCAGAGACAAGTAGCACAGTCCTCCCGCCGCCTCGCTCCGGCTTCCAGCCCTCGAATAAACCTCCTCTACAGCCTCCGCGGGAGGCAGGAGGCCGGAATCCCGGCGGGGAGCTTGGACGCGGAGCCGGAGGAGCCGCACGCCGCTCGCCGCCCGGGCAGGGGCCGCGGCCGGGCTGTAGACAAAGAGCGGCGGGCGCAGCGCCGGCCCTGCGCCCCAACCGCCCGGCCGAGCTGCCCCAAGTGCGCGCCGACGCCGCCCGGCTCCCCGCTCCCCGCCGGCACAGCCGTTTCCCTCCCAATTTGGGAACCGCGCGCGCGGGGACAAAGGGGGAGGGCGCGCCGGGGGCGGCGGCGGGACGCGGGCGGCGACGCCCCTCGGGCTCGGCGGGAACCCCTCGGCGGCGGAGCCCCTCTCCCGCCGCCGGCCGCGCCCTCCCCGGGCCCCCTCGGGGCTCCCCACGCCCGCCGCCGCCTCCCCCGGACCCGCCCCGCCGCTGCCCCCGAGCCGGCCCTGCGGCCCCTCTCACCGGGCGGCGGGTTCCCCCGGAGCCGCCTCCTCCGCCGGGCCTCGGCCCGTCCCGCCGGCCTCCGCCTCATGTGCCCCGCGTCGCCATGGCCCTCGCCGCCGCCCTCGCCTCTCCTCCGCCGCCGTCGTCGCCGCCCTCGCCTCAGTCTCCAGCCGAGGCTGAAGCTGCTCCCGCCGCCGCCGCCGCCGCCGCCTCCCGCTCCCGCCGCCGGGACCCGCGGGGAGGCGCCTGCGCACTGCGCGCCGCGGTGGGGGCGGGGGCGTCCCGCGGCGGCCCGGGAGCGGGGGGCGCGCGGCGGCACGTGGCGCCGGGCGGGGCGGGGGGCGGCGGCGGCGGCGCCAACTTTCCGCGGTCGGGTCCGCGCACACTCCCGGGCGGTCCGGGGCGCGGCACGGCGCGGGCGGGACCCACCCGATCGGAGTCTGGACCTTGGTGGGAGCGCTTTGCTCCCGGGCACTTCCTTCCTCCCGCTACACGGTCGGGACTGGGGTCCCCGGTCGGCGGTGCCTCCGTGTGAGCGGGCCACTAACGGCGCTGAGCGGACACGCCTCACCTGGGATCCTGGCGGGTTCAACGAGCCCGGGAGTCGTCGGATGTGCGCTCGCTCAGGGCCTTGGTCCAGCGTAACTTGGGATGCTCATGGCCGTTCTGGGTCCTGCTCTACAGTTACTCGAGGTCCTATGGGCCCGCCGTCGCTCAACCATCCTCGCTTCCTCTGAGTCGCGGCTTTTAGAGGCGTTCTAGATACTTTTGAGGTCCTGTACTTCTCGGATTAGCAAGACCCTAATAGGCCATTTCCTCTTAACTCCTTACATCCCAGGAGGATCCCAGTCAAAGAACTATTTAAAAACTTGCATGCATAGGAACTCTCGGGTTTTAAACTGCTAAAGAAACTAAAAATTCCTTAAGTGCTTTAAGTAAAGTGAGACTGCTTTAACAAAAGGATTACTAAAGAGAGGGAGGGGATTTTGTAGAGTGCAGCAGTGTCTCACAGTTCTCGTGCTCCTGAATTATGTCATTTGAGCATCATCATAAAATGGCTAGGCTTTTATTTTGCCCGCCCCTCCTTTTCCTTTTGGTACTTAGGATTAAACCCAGTGGCATTCTACCTTGACTTACACCCCCAATCCTTCTTCTTTTGAAACAGGGTCTTGCTAAGTTGCTGAGAGTCCCGCTAAATTGCTGAGGCTGTCCTCGAATATGCAGTCCTCCTGTCTCAGCCTCCCAAGTACTGGGATTACAGGTTTGTTCCATTACACCCAGCTATTTCTCTTTTTTGTGTGTGTGGTACTGTGTATTAAACCCAGAGGCATTCTACCTTAGAGCTACACTCCCAGCCCGATTTTATTTCTTATTTTGAAATAGGGTCTCACTAGGTTGATGAAAGTCTCACTACTTGCTGAGGCTGTCTTTGAACCTATGATCCTCCTGTCTCAGCCTCCCAAAGGAGGATTTACAGGTGTGCGCCACTGCACCTGGCTTCCGATTTTCTTTCTTTCTTGGAAACAGGGTCTCACTAGATTGATGAGAGTCTCCTTGCTGAGGCTGTCCTGGAACCTGCAATCCTCCCGTCTCAGCCTCCCAAGTACAGGGATTACAGACGCACGCCACCGTACCCGGTTTATTTTTCCCTTTTGATCAGAAATAAATAAATAAATAAATAAATAAATAAATAAATAAGCTCTAACAAGCGAGGTTCAGGTCCAATTCCTGCACAGGAAGCCAAGCCCTAAGTGCTAGTTCGGAGGTTGAGATCTTCAGGGCTGGGCATCTGGCTGGCTGACAAGTTTTGTTTGGCCAGTATGATGTTTTTCAAAATTATTAATTAATTGCCAAATCTTTGTGTGTATGTGGTTTCGGGGATTGAACCCAGTGGCATTCTACCTCTGAGTTACACCCCCAGTGCTTTGTTTTGTTTTGTTTAGAAACAGGGTCTGGCAAGGTTGCTGAGAGTCTCCCTATGATGCTGAGGCTGTCTTTGAACCTGGGATCATCCTGTCTCAACCTCCCAAGTACTAGGATTACAGGAATATGCCTCCACACAAAAATTTAAAATTCAAATTATCTGGCTTCTCTCTAAAAAGCAAAAAAAGAGCTGGGCATGGTAGTGCATTCCTGTAATCCCAGTACTTAAACTGAGACAGAAGGATTGCAGGTTCAAGACGGGCTCAGAAACTTAGACCCTATTTCCAAGTAAATAAAATAGGATTAGGGGTATAGTTCTGAGGTAGAATGCCCCTGGATTCAATCCCCATTACCACAAAAAAAATAATAATAATAAATTTTTTTTAAAAAAAGGGGGCCGGTGGTGTAGTTTGAAGGTAGAATACCTCAGGGTTCAATCCCTAGTACCGCACACACAAAAACAATAAGTAAAATTAATCTGTGCTAAACCCAGTACTTGGAAGGCTGAGACCGCAGGATCCGGGTTCCCAGACAGCCTCAGCTACTTAGTAAGGCTCTCTGCGACTTAGACCCTGTTTCAAAATAAAGAATAAAAAATAGTGGGGATCACACTTATCTGTGTTCCTATGGAAACTATTTGAATATTTGTTTTATATGGAGTTTTATTCACTTTTCAAATATGCTACTAAAGAGAGTCCCTCAGCTGCTAAGCAAGCATTTGTAGCTTGTACAATGGTAGAATGGGCCAAAAGCTTAGTGTTGTGACCTGTTTTGAAAATAAAGTATCTTGCCGGGCGTGGTGGCGCACGCTTGTAATCCCAGCATTCGGGAGGCTGAGACCGGAGGATCCGGGTTCGAGGCCAGCCTCAGCTACATAGTGAGGCATTCCGCGACTTATGAGACTCGGTTTCAAAATAAAGAATAAAAAATAGGGCTGGGGGTATAGTTCGGGGGTAGAATGCTCCTGAGTTCAATCCCCAGTACCGAAAAAAAAAAAAAAAAGAAAGAAAAGAAAGTATCTTGAAATAAAAAATAAATAAATAAAAAATAGGACTGGGGGTATAGCTCGGAGGTAGAATGCCCCTGGGTTCAATCATCAGTACTGAAAAAAGAAATCTGTGCTGCTAAGAAGTAAGGATAGTGGGCAGGATAGTTACTGGAAGGGAGCATGAGAAGGCTTTTGGGAGGCTGGTCCTGTTATGTGCTTGATCTAGATGCTGAATACAAAGGTGTATTCAGTTGGTGGATTTTGCTATAGATTCGAGGGGTGTATTTTTTTGAGGTGCTGGAGCTCAAACCCAGAGCCTTAGGTGTGCAAACACTAAGTCACACTCTACCACTGAACTACACTCCCATCCCTCACCTGTCTTCTTTTTTTTTTTTTTTTT
>PVLC010034437.1:0-16905 GCA_004027655.1 Graphiurus murinus
GAGAGATTTGAGTCTTACAGATTTATAATTTTCCATTTCTATTGAAGGCACAGTGATCCTATGTTTTTGATATGATATGGTATGGAATTGTTCCCAAGTTAGATGTCAGCCTGGATGGCCACAGGAGGTAAGAAGCACATCAAGAGATATAGCTGGGTCAGATCTGAGAGAAGTGACTCAGTATAGCAGCTAACCACAGAGAGTATCTTAGGCTGTCTAAAATTTTATGAAAAAAAATTCATAACCAGTAAAGATGAGATTTAGGAGAACATTAGTATTAGAAGGCACAGGTCAACAACCAGAAACTATTTATAAACCATGGTGATGGTGGCTGGAAATTTGAACATCTATGGATCTAGGGAACAGAATCCAGTTCCTTGGAATAAAGATTGTTAAGATCAAATACAAGCTTGGTGTGGTGGCACATACCTGTAATCCTACTACTTAGGAGGCTCAGCTATGAGGATCACAGTTTTGAGGACAATTTCAGCAATTATTTCAGAACAACAACAAACAAAAGGGCCAGGGGGTATAGCTCAGAGGTAGAATGTCCCTGGGTTCAATCCCCAGTATTCACCTCCCCAACACACAGATAGAACACAAGTACTTGGTAGTTATTTTAGAGAGAGCACTAAGCAAGAAGATAATCAGGGCCAAAAATATGAAAAGGCAATCTTGCTATAAGTCTAGACTTTGGGCAATGGAGCCTTTTTGTAATCATAGATTGTTCCTGTGCATTTTATCTATAAATAGTTGATGTGAAAAATTTGATGAGATTTTTTGGGAGGCTGAGACCAGAGGATCCAGGTTCGTGGCCAGTCTCAGCTACCTAGTGAGGTCCTCTGCAACTTAGGGAGACCCTGTTTAAAAATAAAGAATAAAAAATAGGGCTGGGGGTATAGCTCAGAGGTAGAATGCCCCTGAGTTCAATCCCCAGTACTGAAAAATAAATAAATAAATATTAAATAAAAAATTTGATGATATGGACACAAGGGATGGAGAATGCCCAGGTGACAGCCCTAAAGACAAAATTGATTCCTTGAACCTTCATTGGAATGTATGCTGCAATTACTAATTTTATTAAGTGGGGTTGAGAGTTGGATTAATATTTTTAAGACTGGGGTAAAAATTAATATGGGATAGAATAAAGAGAAGACACATAAGAAATCCTAAAAGTTATGACAGAAGATACAAACCTGGAACTAGACAATAACCATCTCATTATTCTCTTTACCATGAGCAAAGCTCAATAGAGTGCTTTGTTGACCATTCTGTATAATATCATGGGCTTCCTTTAAGTAGTTTTTGGTATAGAAAGACTGGTACATGTGAGCTCCCATTCATTCTACATATTTGTAAATATTTTTAAAAATAAATATCAGTTCTTATAAGTGATCATAGCATGTTTTTAAAACCATGCCTCTTACAGAATTGTTAACTAAGTTGATGAGTATTTCATTTTTTATAACTCCCTCATCTCTTTGGCAAGTTTCAATCTTCCAAGTTTTACAACTTTATGTATCTTTTTCTCTACTGCTGTGTTTATTAATTTCGTAGATTTCAAAGTTTTAATAATCTTATATCTGGACTTTCTGTTGATTTAAACCTATATTTTATTGTTGTTATTTGTTTTGTTTTGTTTTTCAGAGACAAAGACAGAGGTTTATTTAGGAAAGTGAGGGCTACACATTCAAGGGAGAACATGGGTCATCTTAAGAGAGACAGAACACCTTTTGGTCTCAAAGTTTTTCTTTTATAGGAAATACCCATAGGAAGGTGAGTAGGGGTGCACAGCATGGATGGAGGTGTGGACTTCCTCAGAATCCTCAGGCTCCTGAAATTAATCAGTGGGTGATGGTTGAGTGGCACCCGAAGTTGACCTTCCTCATAAATTCTTTGTTTACCTAGCATCGTAGGAATCCCAGGTGGGGAGAGGAACCATTATGATTAAGGGTGTGGGCCTATTGAGGATTTTTGCCTAAGAAAGAAGCAAGCCCTGTAAGGTGAAGATAAGGATTATAAAGTTTCTAGATTTTAAAACTATAATTCCTCCTTCCTTTCCAATTTTTCTGCTTTTTACCTATTATTTTTTATTTTTCCTATCCTAACTTATTTTTCCCCTCTGAGTCTTGGATCCCTTAAGGGTTGATGAAGGTCAAATGTCCATCTTCTATAGATCCTTCAGTGTTGACAAAGAACAAAGACCCTGCCTAGCCAGAAATCAGAAGTCTCATTTTAATTGACATAACAGAGACAGAGAAACTGGCCTCAGATATTGAGTTGGGTTCTTAACAGTCATGTCATAAGCTAACATCACTGAAGGACACAGCCCCAGGAGTATAAGGATCACTAGGTGGTCTTTTCCTATTCCTGTAAGATAGTAGAGGGTCTATAAGTCTTGTTCAGAATTAAAAACTAAAACCTTTTTAAGTTACCTTATGAACTATAAACCAGGAATCTTTCCTCTTTCTACTCTTGTGGAACTTTTTCCTTTTGATTATGGGAATTTCCTTGTTAAACCAGGAACCTTAAACATACTTAAAGAGTTAATGAGGTCTCCCATAGAGTGGGGAAAAGGATACAATAAACTTCAACCTAAAGAAAAGATGCTTGGTTTAGAGATGGCTTTGCCATATATGTAAAAATAAAAGATAGATAGCAGTGGCATATAATCTTTATAATAAGCAAATTATTAGTAGTCATAAACAAGGCCAATGTAACCAATATGCTAATTTGTATGCTGTTTTAGGCTTTGTGCTGGCTAGCTGGCTTCAGCTTAAAATGCTAATCAGTGGATGGTCTAGAGTAAAGATATATCTGGGTTATTTTACAATGTACTAACATGTCAATAAATCTAAGTTTCAATCTGTGATTAAAACATTATTTCTACTCTGAATCTACTTTCTTCCTGAAATATTTTAGTACCTATTTTCTTTAACCATGGCTTTCTTTGATGTAGCTTGTACTGGTCTTACTAGCTATTATTAAATATTCTAAAATTTTGTGAATAGATTGTTAAATTTGCCACAGTAGGAAAATGTATACCAGTTATCTTCCAGTCCCTGAAATGTCTACCTTATGAGGAAATTGATGAGACAATTGAGGTACAGAAAGGTTTGTTAATTTTCCCAAGAATGAAATGCTAATAGGATGTGGTAGTAAAACTAGAATATGAAATTTCCCTGCTTTAACCTATGCCATGGGCATTTTGCGATTCTTAGTTACTGTAAGAGAATGTTGAAATAGAATTACTTCAATAATTCAGCTCTACTTGTTCAATTCAATATACTGTTTGTAGCCAAAAATAAGAAATGTAATGATATGATACATATATTAGCAAAAAATGAAATATGATTATAGAAGGATTTAGATGCTTCTGTTCCTGAAATAAGGTTCAAATTATAACATTTATTTTTTGTGGTAGTAGCGATTGAATCCAGAGCTACTGCTGAGCTACACCCCCATTCCATTTATTTATTATTATTTATTTATTTTTAAACAAAGGCTTACTAAATTACTGGGTGCTGGCCTTGAACTTGTGATTTTCTTGTCTCAGTCTCCCATGTATTGGGATTACAAGTGTGTGGCACACATCTGGCTAAAACTTATTTTTTATAAAGATTATTTTCTCCTAGGTATTGCAATTAACACTTATATAGTTAGCACAAGGTCAGTTATGGTTATGAAACTTGATGGGTAAATGCTTCCCCAAAAATAAATACAAGCTAATATTACATTTCTATAAATTTCTATATTAAAATGACAGTGGATATAATATCTACACTAAAATGCAAAAAAATATGTTGTGAAATAAAGTTTTAGAATATAATTACACTGAGGACTTCTATTATTAACTAATATATATCAGTAGTAAATTTAACCAATTGATTCCCCACTATTTCCAAACTTCACAAACATTCCCCTAAGTTGAGTCCTGCTTTCCTCCCAGGTTTGCTTCTAGAGTCACATGATTCCCTTCAGAGACAAGCTGCTTGTTCTTTTCAGAGAAAGTTGTCACCATCTTTCCTGCAGAGCTGGTTCTTGGCAGCATGCCTTCTTCCTTAAACAATCTCAACAGGAAACCCTCTTATCCTTTCTCACTGTGTGACTCAAACTGACCAGAAGTCCCAAAAGATATGATCTTAGACATTGGATTCCTTTTCTTTGTAGCCTTCTTTATTCCCTTTTAGAGCATCTTTCTATTAGAACCATCTACGTGGCCCACTGTGTCAACTAACTTCTGGGTGATTTAATCATGCTCCTTTTCATTAAAAGCAGATCTTGTTTATCTGTCAGGTTATGAACAGCCTTTGTATGCCGAGAGACCTTTCCACTCCCTTGATCCTGTCACTGAATTGTTAATAAAAAACCACTGATTATGATTTGAACTTTGTCTTCTCTGTCCCCTCTTTATACTTCCTGTTGCTGCAATTTGAGCTCAAACCTTTATAATATCATTTAAATCAACAGTAACAGCAGCCTCTTTAGTGACCTTTTGTCTCATTTATTTACCCCCATTATATTTTTTAATTGCTTTGCAAGGTGATTCTGGTATTCTCGGTTTTCAACACTATTAAGATCAAAACTTGTATATTCGAAATGTTTGATCCATCACAATCTATTGTTCAAATATTTTTGTTATTAATAAGGTTCTGAGTGTAAATGCAATAAATACTGTGCAAGAAAGGCAGAAATATCCAGGCATGGTAGCATACACCTGAAATCCCAGTACTTGGGAGGTGAAGATAGGAGGATTGCAGGTTCAAGGCCAGCCTCAGCAACTTAGTGAGGCCCTCTGCAACTTAGACCTTGTTTCAAAACAAAAAAAAGTAAAATAGGCCCGGGGGTGTAGTTCAGAGGTAGAATGCCTCTGGGTTCAATCCCTAGTACCACACACACAAAAACAACAAAAAAAGAAGAAAAAGAAAGAAGAAAATGAGAAAATGCAGAAATATATACAAATATTTAAATTGAAATTACTCTAAATATCAAAGTTCAGATATAGCCATCATTAAATGTTAGTTTACCTTTCTTTAATCTACATGTACTTTTCTTAGCTGCAAAGTTTGGTCATGTTGAAAAACTGCTAAGCCCAGAATGATGATAGTAGAGATGAGGTTATTATCCAAATTAGTAAAGCAAATGCCACTTACCTAATTTAGATTTTAAAAAAGCAGTTTGAATTTTTTCCCTTCTATTTTGGTAGTATGGCAACCTTTTAAAAACATAGCACATATTGGCTTATGCAATGTATGAATAAACTGGGTTCTTGTTTTCAGGGTCCAAAAAGGGGAAAGTAAGAGAAATAAATAAGTGCCTTTTTTTTTAAGAGTAATTAGAAATAAAGTGAAAGTTTCTGAGGAGATGATCACTTTCTCCTAGAGTCATGGAAACTTCATGGATGAGAATTGGTTGAGCTGAATTTTGAAATGTGGGTGTTCATGTGGAAGAACTACTGAAACAAAAAAACAGAGAAAGGAAAGCTAAGAGTGGCCTTAGGAAGAGCTATGACATTGAGTTTGTGGAGACATGGGCCATGTTGAGGCAAAGAGTGTGAATCCCTGAGGGTTTCCTTTCTGAAAAAATGGCAAAGCTGTGGTTGTGCGTTAAGGAGACATGTTCAGCAGCAGGATGAGAGGTACATGGGAGAAGGGAGAACTTGGAGTTGAGAAGAGTAAATTCAGAGAGCAAGTTAGAGGGATTAAGAGCCTGGGTTAGAGGAGAGGCCAGGGAGACAAGAAGAAAGGGGAGAACATAGGAAACACTGAGAACTGAAAGCAACTGGACTGGTGGCTGTCTGAATGTGCTGAGAAAAGGTAAAGATGACATTAAAATTGTTGCTAGCATCATAATCCAGGATAGCCAGGAGAATGAGATATCCTAAAGAGTTTAGATGAAAAAAAAAAAAAAGTAAAAAAATGGCAGTGTGGGGAAGAGAAACTTTGATGAAAGATATAACTTTGGTTTCAGAAAAAAGTATTTTAAATTTTAATCAACTCTTGATATGGAGGCATTTTTTAGTATTGAGTTTAATTTTTTACTCTCAGAACTTCCTTTTTTAAAAAAAAAATATTGCTTTGGCTATTCCTAATCCTCCTTAAAAAGGAAATTTAGGCCATTTGTCACTGTCATACTAATTTCCTTTTTTCACTGTATGTTCCTATCTCCAGGATATTTATATCCTATAATTATGCCCTCCTTTTTTAAAGTGCATGTGGCTGCTTCCCACAGGCGCTGCCCCACGTTCTGCCCTGTGATCTTCCTATTGTTTGAGTGCTCTCATTGATTTGGCTGACCATGTACCATCCTGAATTGTCACCTTGCTAATACTGCCCTCTGAGTCTGTGTGAAGGACAAACGTTCACCTTAAAGAAGTAGCTGTAAAGCAAATTTCCATGAAATGTTTTGCATCCTACTTGTTGGGGGTGGGTAGTGGTTTCATTGAAGTTTCTTTGAAATTATTTGGTGTGAAAAACAAACCCCAAAAACTCAGGTAAGTTGCCACTTTCTGTTGTTATTGGGTGATAGATATTTCAAGGTTATGTAAGCAAATCAGCAATATTTGCTTTGGTGTACAAAATGACCCTAATCTTTCAACTAGCTTAAAGGGGTTTCTCAAGTTAAAACATTGTTTTGCAATTTAATGATAGTTCCAAACTGAATTATAATTGCCTTTGCCCTCGTTTGCTATTCCTGCATCGACTTGGTATTGTACATGCAAAACACAAATTAATTTTTATAATAGGGTCATGGCCTCTCAATTGTAATTCTGGTGCTGATTTCAGTATTGCCCCTCTATTCTTTTGGATAGCTGTGTACTAGAGAAAAGAGTGACTGGGAATGATGCCAACTTGATATTTATACAATTACATAGTACTACATGATTTACCTGGTATTTTAATTATGTCCTGTTTGCTTCTAAGGTTTTTTCTGCCCTTAATATGAACAACATTGAGATTAACAGTTTTCTGTTATCGAGAATAATAGTTTCTGTTTTAAGAAATGGGGGAAACTAGGATTTGTTAATTTTACAGCTTAAATATTAGAAAACCTGTATGACTGAGCAGTATGGTAACATTCTATATTTTCAGAATTGCTGAATATAATTCTAGACACTCCTCATCTTTTTTTCTAAATAGTCCATTCTCCAAATCAGTGACTTCTTAGTATGTGGTCTTGATTAAATTCTCCCCCTTTAGCTGTCTGTCTCTTACATGATGTCATGCCCTCTAATGTTTGTGCTGGTTTTATTGTGTGGCTGGAATCTGTAACCCTACTGAGACAAGACTATCTGACCTACTAGAAGGGCAGGTCTTGTGCTGTGGAGGAGTGTGCCTCAGATGAAAGGTCAGGCACACTGTACCAGAAGCGTAGGCATTTTTCAGCAAGTAAATAAGACACTTGGACTGTGTAATAAACAGTGCTTTTGCTGCTACCTGGTGCCAAACAAACAACAACAACAAAACAAACACAAAAAACCACACACACAAAGAAACCACCTGTCTTTATCATAAAAGAAAAGAAGAAGAGATCTATAAAATCTCACAACAGTGTTTTCTTATTTCTGAAAAAAAAATAAGGAGTTCCATAGAAGCACAAACTTGCTTATGTCACCTATATTAAAATAAAAAATAATCATCCCCCTGAACTATTGCATGCTCCACTTTGACTCTAACTTTTGACTGTTTATTTTTTGTGGTTCATCTTGACTCACAGGTACTGATTGTTAGTGTCAGTCCAGAGTTTTTGGACTGGTTTATTATTCTTGCATTGATTTGGTATTCAGAAAATCAAAGTATTTCCCCACAGATGGAATGGTAAAGGAAGTCTGTGGATGACAGTTGAACATAAACCTACATAATTCTGGGTGACAAATCCTTTCCGAAAATGTTGAAAAATTGTTTCTCTTTTATAAAAAAAAATTATTGAACCTGAAACACAAACTATATCTATTGGTATTCTTAGCACCATATTATTTATGTTTTCAAAGGTTTTAACTCAAAATATTTTCAGAGGACAGGAAAATAGATTGTACAGCAAATATACAAATACAAGATAAGAATTCTTAAGAATTCATAACAGATTAATTTATTTACAAATGATTGGCGCAATATTTCAATGTTTTCATCATGAATGACAACTCCAATAAGGCATGCAAAATTGTTATGATACTCTTTAAAGAGGTTATGTGAAAACATGAGATATAGAAAAAAATATAGTTTCACACTATCACATGATACTGTAAAACTTGGTTCTGTCCCTTTTTGTACTTGTTGCCAGAAATTCTGGAGCCAAATATTCCCTACGTGTCCAAATATTTTGAAATAATAGAACAAATAACAACAGGTAGAAATGGAATTACCTTTTCTGCATATTTACAGATTGATTGCTAGTCTTTAGACTATTTTTTTAGATGATGCATTTTGAGGAACCAGAAAAGCTGCTCCCTTGAGTTTACAGACATACTAGAATTGCAAACTCCAGTATTTATAATTAAGAACAGCTTAGTTAGGATTGGAAGTTGCCCTTCTACAAAACCTACCTTCAAGTTTATGACAGCTCAAACTCACCATCATCATTATAAGCTTCTATTTTGTGCTTGCTAATAAGAAATATACTGAGATAAGTCTAAAGTTCTTCATATTTCAGACAGTACCTATTCTGTCTTCATTGCTGAAATATACCAAATAATATCAGAGACAACACATCTCATGCATATAAGGAACATATGTTGAAATCCATCAATAAAATAAACATAACTAAGGAGAACATTTTGGTATTTGACTATTTACCTAGATTTCTCATTTCATTTGAAACTATTAAAAATATGCCTTTCTGGTTTATAGAAGAGTAAAAAAAAAAAAACCCACCTAGAGGTTAGTTTTAGTAGTCCTCAAAACTCTCTTTATTCTTTATCTGCAGTTGGTCTCCATATCCATGTGATGTTCTCATTTCAATATTCAAAGTTTAATACTCCACCTATAACCTCCATAAATCAAGCCCTACAGATTATCCTTTTTATTACCTCAAGACCCTGCCTAAATTCTAATCTCTAATAATGTAAGTTCATATATACATAAACACATATACATACACGGTAACTTTTATGTTCCTTTCTTTCCAAAGTAATACATTTACTAGGTGGTTGAGATCTTTAATCCCTAAATCCGAAGGAAGGGCTAGTCAATGCTGAGAATTTTTGGCATCATGTATATGTCCAGGAACCAACACCTCTCATATAATATCAGATATCTGCCATTTCCATTTTTATCGAAGATCCATTTTGAAGGAAGACCTCATTGTTTCTTGCTACATTCTAACCAGATTCGTGTTGTGTAGATAAATGTAGCTCAGATCCTCTGCATGCTCATGGTACACATTCTTTCTATGGCTGCCTGCTTAGTGGGCAAGGAGGATGAGAGGGAAAAGGAGTTTGTGTATGCCTGTGTAGCCATCCTCCAGGATGCACTGTCCTTCCCATTCTACCTGACTGCTTACCACAACACATAAACTGATATTTTGCAGTTTGCCACCTTGAAATTCCTGAGGGAGGAACAATTCCTATTGGAATTGTTTGAAGTACTCAGATTCAACAAAGACATTTTGTAAATGGTGACATGAAATCTTTTGGTTGTTAAGGCAATTTGGATTGAGGTGGGGAGTTGACAAGTGAATATGGGTTTTGCCCAAATAGGAGTCTTGGATTTTATGGGCACATGGCCCTACAAATGTTTTATAGCTCACGAAACAGACATGGGGTCAAAAAGTGAAGAACAAACAAAATCTTAGGTCCATAATGCTGAACCCAAGGCAAGAGTACTGCCTGCACAATCGCTTGGTATGCACCTGAGGAATTTTTACCCTTGGTTCTGGTGCCTTTGAAAAGTTAATAAAGAATGATAAAATGTTTAACTCTTGGAAACATACCAAAAGTAGGCTACATTTTGAAAAAAAAGGCTCTAAAAATATTATATATTCAAAATTAATTTAAACATAAAATTCTGAAATGCTCCTGCTAAGGCCAGTTCCAGCTGATGTAATTTTCTCAGATTAAGTTTCAATGAATCTAGCATTTCAAAGAAAATTATAGTATGTTATTAAAGGAAAAGCTCTATTACAAAGGCAGATTACAGCTCCTTTTGTAATAAAAAGAAAAAAAAGGAATGCTGATTAGTAGGAATGAGTAAAGTCCCCCTTGTGTTGAAGCATAAGACGCAGGATGTTAATTCTTTCCCACCAGGTTCTAAAATTGCTCACATAAATCTCCTCATTTATACATGTAAACTGGGTTGCATGTTGTGTGAGGAAAAATTAAGGATTCAGCAAGGAAAAATGCACATTAAATTTATGATTGCAATTTCAGAGTTTGAACTGAAGTTATATGAAAATTTGGCCTTGGCGCTGTTCTCCAGTGATTACAACTGTGGGGGAAAAAAAGGAAGGGCTTGAAGGTGAACAGCAATATCAACCTTCATTTTCTGTGCACCTGACATTGGGCCCAGAGAACTCAAAGAATTCTAAATGCCTCTCCATGTTGGCCTTTGTCCAATTGTGCAGGGGAATCACTACAGCAGGATCACCTGGACTACTGCTTATCAAAAAACACAGACTCTAGACTTTACTTCGCATACCCTGAGTCAAAACCCTTTGTGGATGGAGCTTCAGGAAATGCATTTTTAACAAGTTGTCAGGGTGATTCTGATGCACATTCAAGTTTGAATACCATGTCCTTGTGGAACATTAGTGGATAAACACTCTAATGCGTGGGATTTAATAAAGTATAGTTTTCTAGAATTAATAAATATGACAATTATGAGAAGAGTGAGAAATAGGAATTACATCCATTATTTGGATGCATGTTGCTTTGGCTGTAGAGAGTGGCAAAAGTACATAAACTCTCCATCTCAGGCATTTTCTTTGCTTCACTTTAATTAGGTACAATCTTCTATTGGTCTAGCCCTGCTTGTCATTCAGGCTTGAAAATCAAATGTTTCTAATGGGCACTATGCTAGGAACCAAGGATTTATAGCTTGCTAAAATTACCACTACTATATTTCTTTGCCTTTTTGTTTTAGAGGGGAGTGTTACTGAGGGAACTTAGGGACTCTCTACTACTGAACTATACCCCCTAACCCTATTTTGAAACAGGATCTCATTAAGTTACCAAGTGCTAGCCCAGTGGGGTGGCACATATATGAAATCTCAGTACTCAAGAGGTTGAGACAAGAGGATCATAAGTTGAAAGCCAGCCTTAGGAATTTAGCAAGACCCTCAGCAATTTAGTGGGGGTGTAGTTCAGAGGTAGAATGCCCCAGGGTTTGATCTCTAGTACCAAAAGAATAAATAAATAAAATAAAGTTACCATGTGCTGAACTTGAACCTGTGATCCTCTTATCCTGGCCTCTAAAGTACAGGGATTATAGGCATGAGAAACCATGCTTGGCTTGCATTTGACATTTTTAAGGTTTTAATCATTTCATATTTGATGTCCACATTTTATGAGTATTTATTCCTCTAGAAAAAATATACTATGCCTGGTGACTAGGGCCAGCTTCTGAAATCAGATGATTGTGATATAATTTACATTTTAAAATATTATATACTACCTATTCTACATATTAATCAAATTGATTTTAAAATGTGACAAGGATTAAGTCTAGATTCTATATCCTAAGTAACATTAAAGTCCTTAGTGACTTAGACTTTTGAATTTCCTCTCCTAATTCCAGTAAGCCTGTACATAAAAATGAAAGTTCTATAAGCGTTGTCGTGCAAGAGTTTCAAGATAGACAAAAGTAATTTTAAATTGCAGGTTTGTACTTTAAAAAATATATTGTACTATTTTGAGACTTAATGTTTTTCCTCCAAAGTGTTACATTGCCTTTTACACATGATATCATTAGACCAGATTTCTTTCAGGATGAATAACATAATTGCACCTCAGACACACTTCCAAGGAGATAAAATCTCTGAAGGACGGACTGCTGAAGATGTTTTAAATTCTAATCCTAATTAATAAATACTCTAAGTGGCTGTAATACTCAAGGAAAGGGCTGAGTCACAAACTGCTTCATATGAGCTCAGAAACTTTAGACAGTTCTCATTTTGGTTTTGCACTTAAAATGATACTGCCAATAAAGAAATCTAAAGAAATGAATGTTTGCAAATAAATTGACCTGTCAGGTCAATACTGTGTAGTGTCCTTATTCACGTAACTAATTCAGTAAACTGAACCTAAATATATTTTTCTTTACATTTCTAAGATGTTGCCAAAGTCTAGGTGATGCTAGAGAAAAATAAGTTAATGTTCTTTTTTTGGCTTAGTCATTATGTATAATAAATTCAGAGGAGCATTAAATGGGAAAAGAAAGCCCTAACTTCTGACACACATCAATCTGTCTACATATTGTCTCAAACCTAGGTTGCAAAGACTGAAAATACTTAAAATACCGAATAAGGTTAGTACAGGTAATTAAATCCTAAGTCAAGTTTCTGATTATTTCAATCCATTACATTCTTTTCTGTTCTGAAATGATGTGGTACATTTTTATGGAAATGATGTAATTTGGTATCTTTTCTAATTATGCATTAGACATTATTTTATATGAACACATATAAAGTATAAATGCATTTTAAAATATAAATATATAGGATTACGATTATTGTTAGCATACTGTATGGCACAAGGGAACATGAAAAACATGCTAATAGAAAGTGACATTAAATAATGTAACTCTCAATTGTCTTCCCAAATTAACATACCAAGAGAGATTTATAAGCCAATGGAATGTAAACCCAATAACCTCTTTGCATCCCCATTTCCCTCTACTCAGCCAGTGTTTGCCAAGGATTTTCACTAGTTCTTCAACATTTGTTCATTTTTAAAGAGCAGGTTGCCTTGGTATTGCTTTCGAAAACTTTGTTTCTCTTGGGGCAGATCAAATTTTCAGGTACAAGAATACATGTTAAGAAAGTTTAAAATTAAGTCTTTATGCTTATCATATTTTTCAAGTCATAAAAATATGATTGTGCTGTGACCTTTAGTTGTATTCCAATAGTGACTTAGGGACAATATGAAGAATTCTTAATTTAAAGAAAAATTTGCGGACATTCCAGTCACTTAAATGTAAATGTACTGTTTATGCTGACTCATTCTAATTGTATAGCAAGAATAGTGCTTTTTATTCTATGAAATAAAAACATACAGAGTCTTCCTTAAATAAGTTACTATTGGATTTTAACAATGGACAAACTGAGGTGGGCATCAAATTACTTGGCAACTAGCGAGCTGATATCAGAATAGCAAAGGGTACAACAGTGCTGTTTAGGCCCCGCATTCGTGGGTTAGAGCTTGGGAATCTGAATTTTTAAGCAACAACACCAAGTAATTATGCTCTAGACTTTAAGAGTACACTTTTAAAGACACTGCTATTTTAAAATGCAAAAAGGACTGTGCCTGTCTTAGGTCGTTTCCTACCAGGTGCTTAATCTTACCGGTCATGGGGTCTGGATGAGTCATTCAATGAGCCCTGTCTTAGGTTGATATTGCCCTGAGAAAATCGAACCCGTCATTGACTACCAGGCCCTGTGCGAGGCAGTGCTTGCAGTTTTATTCCATATAAATCTGCTCATATACTAACAAGGGCATTGATCACAAGGAGTACAACGAGTGGTAGAATGCATAAACCTAGAATGACTATTGCTGCTAATCTGATGACTCCTCCCAGCAAGGAGGTAAATGAGGGCCAGGTAGGCACCAAGGATCAAAGCCAATCTACAAATGTCTGAGCTGTTTCTGCCACACTAGTAGAAATGGGCTCATTACATAGATCAAAAATCTCCTGATGTAACTTTAACAAATCATTTTTTTTTTCATCTTTCCCTTTAGTGCATTTTAAAATAAAAACAAGGGAGTTGTGGGAGCCCAGCTGGGCCCTTTCCCCCCTGGCAGTTGCTATCTGCATATATGAGTAATTATACTAACTCTTCTGCTATGGCTACTTTGGAGTCACGAAGTTTGGAGATTGTGCCTAGGGTGCATAGATGAAAGACCCTCCTACTTCTTAGAAAGTAAATATATGACTTTAAAAGTTTATGGTTTTATGACTCTAGAAAGTTTGCTTGACCAGGCTATGTTAGGAATGTGGGCTATACGTGGAAAACGAAGAAGTGGTGCTATTTGTGTTATGACAATGATTGATATGTCGTAAATGTATAAGTAACCCTGTTGTACTCAAGAAATGTATAAAAAATCCGTGCTGAATAATAAAAATAAAAAAAATAAAGATGCTGCTATGGAGAAACAAATGATGTGTTCTTCAAGGTGTTTTCTAATGAATAGATTTAAACATAGTTGAAAAAATTAGAAGTCTTGCATCTTCTCTTTTGTTTCTATCATTTAACTAAGATTTTCATGACAAAAGTGGAAATAATGTAGATATCATCCCCCTAATCATCTAACATTTTTACATGATAAAACAAATCTTGTGCACTGGAAAATAAAATATGAACTTTAAATGAGTGTTCTTATATAGCATATCACACTGTTGTCTTATTTCATGACCACTGCTTTATCTTTGGATAGAAACAAACTGTAAGCTTTGAGAGAAATGAGAGTAAAGGTGAAACATAATGGCTAAGAAATACATGAAAAAAATGTTCAACATCATTAGCAAGTAGGAAGATGCAAACCAAAACTGCAATGAGATTCCATCTAACTCCAGTTAAAATGGCAATCATCAAGACTACAAACAATTTATGTTGGTGAGGAAATTGTTTGACTGCAAACAATTAATTCTGGTTAGGATGTGGAGAAAAAACCTTTATACACTGTTGATGAGATTGCAAATTAATACAGCTGCTATGGTGATCATTGTGAGAATTCGTCAGAAGACTGGAAATAGAACCAACATATAACCCAGCTATACATCTTCTTGGTATTTTTTTTAAGTTCAAATACTATAGTGATACATGAATGCTCATGTTTATAGCAACAAAATTCACAAAAGTCAAATTATGGAACCAACCTAGGTATCCATCAGCAAATGAATGGATAAAGAAAAGAGAAAAGGTGGTATATACACACAATGGAATTGTACTCAGCCAAAAAGAAAAACAAAATTATGTCATTTGCAGGAAAATGGATTGAACTAAAGAACATTATGTTGAGATCAATCTCAAAAAGTCAAAGCTTATATATTTTCTTATATGTAGAAGCTAAAGAGAAAATAGGAAAGAAAAGTGTCTTTGTGAAAATGAGGAGAGAGACCTGTCCCTGTCAAATAGCAGAAGGTGGTGGGGGCAAGAAGGAGGGGAGTATAAAAATAAGGCTTGAGGAAATAGATCAAATAATGTTATCTTCATATATAAAAGTATCACTGCCAATCTCACTAGCGTAAGAAAGGGAGCATTGGGGCTGTGGGGTGGGATATTGAGAGAAATATACCAAAGACATTGTGTGCATACTCTCATTATGATGTGTAATTACACTATACCAATAAGATGCTAAAAAATAAAATTTAATGAACACAACATTCTAAGCACTTTATGGGTACTCTCTCTCAATGACCTTCTGAGTTAGCTATTGCTAACCCCTCCCCCAAAGATGGATAGAAGTACAACTAAAATATAAATTAATTAATTAATTAAATAAATAATCAAGTATCTTGCCCTTGTGGAGAATGATGATGCTGGGCTTAGAAAACAGAGAATTAACCTGCATGGTTCAGATTCTTAATTGTTGTGCTAGTACATGACCAGCCAAGTATATCGTTATTATTTATTCATTCCTAATTCAAAGGAAATAAGATATCAAGGAATGACATCTCTGTGGAAATTAGGAAATAGGACTGAGTTCAGGTTTCCTAAAAGCAGAGTCTGAAATGAGAACTTGTATTACTTTTCTGTTGCTGCTGTAACAACCACAAGTTTTGTGACTTGAGATGACACAAATTTATTATCTACTGTTCTGGAGGTCAGAAGGCCAACATGGGTCTCCTCGGGTTAACATCAAGGTGTTCAATAGGTGGCACTTCTTTCTTAAGGCCCTTGGGGAGACACTGTTTCCTTTTCTAGCTTCTAGAAGCTGCCTTCATTCTTGTCTCTTGGGCCCCTTCCTCTATATATTCAAAGACAGCAATATTTGACTTCTCTGAACATCCCCCTTCTGATCTCTTCTTCTTTTTCACAGTTAGGGACGCTTATGATTACACTGGGTCCACCTGGGTAATCCAGAACACTCTCCCTATTTTGTGATCAGCTGATTAGTCATCTCAATTTCCTCTGTAACTTCCCTTTGCGCTATAACCTAACATGTTCACAGGCTCCAGGGATCTGGACGTCTTTGAGGGCCATTGTTCTGTGGAATGTGGGATTCTCCACTCAGGTGACTTATCAGGAGAATGCTCTCAGTAACACAAGAATGAGGGGAGCCGGGCAGGTTTACAGACAAAAGCTCAGCCAATGTGATCTCAGCTGGAGACCAGCTTCAGCTGGCTCCTCAATGGAAGCTGTGCACTAAGTGTGCCACAGAGGCAGTCCAGCTTCAGACAGGGAGTGTGGCAGAGGTCCGAGTGGGGTCATATCCTACCAGCAGAGGTGGCTCCCATTTGTCTAATGGCAGTTGTCACAGGTGCAGCAATGAGTCTCTGTGAGACAACACTCAAGCAGCTAGAGCTCTCCTGCCACTTGTGAGAAGGGAGAACTGTGCAGAGCAGCAATAGTGCAAACTCTGTGCTATGTTAAACTGTGTCTTCCCAAAATGTATGTTGAAGTCTTAACCCTCATTATCTTAGGATGTGACTTTATTTGTAAATAGTGTCCTTACAGGGGTAATCAAGTTAGTCCATAATCCAATTGGAATATTGTCCTTATAGAAAGGGGTTATGAGCACCCAGGGACAGGTAT
>PVLC010034438.1:0-16903 GCA_004027655.1 Graphiurus murinus
GTACTGGGGATTGAACTCAGGGGCATTCTACCTCCGAGCTACACCCCCAGCCCTATTTTTTATTCTTTATTTTGAAACCGGGTCTCACTAAGTTGCGGAGTGCCTCACTAGGTAGCTGAGGCTGGCCGCGAACCCGGATCCTCCGGTCTCAGCCTCCCGAATGCTGGGATTACAAGCGTGCGCCACCACGCCCGGCTTCCCTTTACTCTTTATATTAGGATTCAGTACAAGTTTTGTAATTTTCTAAGAAAATATCGAAAATATCTGTATTTCTCTCCAGAGATAAAATCTGTGATTCACTACTATAAGATTAGAATTCAACTTTTCTGTTTAGTTCTTCACTCCTATTGTTTAATATAATTCTACTATTAACCCACTATTAATCTCATAAGTATCGAAAAAGGAGTTACTTTTGGACCAAGCACTGGACTTGACTTTGAAATTCCTGAATTTGGGGACTTATCAGGCTATGTGAACTTGAGCAAGTCACTGAAGCTTTGTGGACCTCAGTCTTCTCATATATAAAGTAGGGATAATACTATTGTTTACAATCTGGATTACAGGTTAGGATTTACAAAATAGGTAACTGACTAGTTATTCAGTTAGGGACTTGTATGAATAGTCTCATGTAAAAAGAAATCAAGAGATTGGCAGTCCAAAATGGTTGTTTCCTATGTGTTCTGAGCAATACATTTATTAGATAGAAAATAGAGAAGTTAGTAGCTGTTCTACTCTTCTAATTAGACTCCTATCAGAAGATCTCAGGATATTAGACATTATAGACTTTAAACTCTTTCCATTTTTATGTTCAACATCTTTAGTGTGTGATCTTTTGTCCTCTTGCTTTCTGACTCACAGTCACAAAATGGCTAGTATAACTCTAGGTCTCATGTCTATGTTTCATGTATAAAGAATAGGAAGTACTAAAAGACTAAAAGGTAAAAACTTTTTTTCTTTTTATTGAGGCTCTCATTTTTATTTTGACAAAGGGAAATTCTACTTTGAGGTGTCTTTCTGTAACTCATTGGCCAAAACTGTGTTACATCTACACCCTTTGCTTCAAGGAAGATTATATAGTGTCTCTTTCAGTCTCTATAATAGAGGAAGGCAAGGGAGAAGTGATTGTATTTAGAGTTTGGGAAGCCAGTCAACACTGTCTATCATATACTTTCATAGCATTGTTGGAAGAATTCCATAAGATAATCTGATTAAAACATTTTATAATGTATCATTTAAATAATTATTCATTTTGGCTTCTATTAGATACCTTAAACACTAGAGTGTATCCTTGAATTAATTTTTCCTTATTTTGTATTTAAGTCTCAGAGAATCTGTAATATTAGTTGTGTTAAATGATCTCACTTTATTGCCCATATTTTAGAAATTGTTATAAATATGTTTAGGCATAAATATAATATATATGTTTTTTCCAATTAGATCTTCTGTTTCCATCTTAGAATTAGTGAGACCAATTTCACATCTGGATAATCTTTGTGTGCCACACATCCTAACCCTTATTGATACTTTAAAAAACTGTATCTGGGCTTTTCTTTTAGATCTCTAAAAATACTTGTCTAGAACAATATTCCACCCTTCTTGCCACATACCTTATTTTCTCTTAGGTGTTGTTGAGCATCAGTCAAAGAGCCAACTCTTTCCTTTTGATACCATTAAAATGGGCATTAGTTTTTTTTTTCCCTTCTAAAACTATTGGTGTCAATGGTGGAAGAATAGTTGTTTTTTAGCTCTTTCTCCTTAAAGTCCTTTAGTTAGCTATGCAAAATTGGAAGTTTCTAGAGTTGTCATCCAAATTGCTACTGATAGTATCATTTGTTCCTATGAGAATAAACTAAATTATGTTTTAATGTATAAAAATGAACAAATAATATACAGGCATGAGGGAATATAGAATGCTTGTTGGAGGAAACATTTCTTTTGGAGAAAGGCTATTTCTTTGGGAGAAAGGCTGTTTCTTTTCCTGCTTGTTGGAGGAAACATTTCTTTTGGAGAAAGGCTATTTACTGAAGAGAGCATTTTTACTTTGAGCAAAAAGTCATTCTGATGTATAAAAAGCAACCTGTCACTAATGGAGAAACAATTGGGCAAGAGGCAGATCTACAAAGTGACTCTTAGATCTTGCTCACTTTAGCAACTTATAAAATCTTTCTAGATTAAAAGAGTGATTACTGGGTAAGGATAAGGCTATTTTCCCAGAGATTCATAAAAAGCAGCAAGAGAAACCCTGGTCAGGTAACTCATAGAATGGTAGTCCTAATTTGGACTGAGTGGTCTAGCTGAGAGTTGAATTTGAAAATAGTATCGAGAATATACTGCTAGGACTATCTCCTATGGCATAAAGTAGAGGGAATGACCTTCATAATCATAAGTAATCCAAGTTGTATGATTATTTCCCATGGAAAAATGGTAGAGTATATTAAGAACAGGCCCCAGGAAATAAATAAGTCCTGGAGGTGAGCTAAGAAGAAGAATGTATGAGTACAATTTTTAATGAAGTCAGAGAGAGATAAAACAAAAGAAAACAACAAAACAAAACAACAAAAACAAATCTTAAGAGAATTTGGAAATAGAGGAACTTGTAGGATGTGTAACACACCTGAAGACCTCTTAGGATTATCTGTATCTCTTTAATTTGACAAAAATGCTGGTAATTTGTATGTTATATCATTTGGGATAAAATAAGACTTCTGTATAGTTTTATACTTTTATTAGTGCATATCATAGTGAGATTCAAAGTGATACATATACATATCATTTGGTAGATTTTATTTTTGCTGCCTTTTTTTCTTTCTTTCTTTTTATAGACATTGTTCGAAGTGATGTTGCCTTGGATAAGCAGAAAGGCTGCAAGATTGCCCAGCACCCTGATATTATGCTGGAGCTTCAAAGAGAGAAGGCAGCTCAGATGCATCTGGTTCTTCTAAAGGAGCAATTCTCTAATACTTACAGTAATCTCATATTAACAGGTAAGGCTACTGGAGTCAGCTAGAATCACAGAAATTCTATTGATGACATCTATCAGTTAATATGTTGATGCTTGGGATACACTAGTGGGGGATGCAGATGGGTCCACGTTTGTCTGCCTCCACCCATTGTATCACATTTTTAATTGTGATGACTTTAGTCTTTCTCTAACAAATATTTTTCATAGTTTGCAGATGTATTTTGGCTTGAAGTTATGGAAGATTCATCATGTGTATTCTCAAAAGACAGAACCAATGAAAGTCTTAAAGTCTTGTAAAAATATCACTTTCTAGATTTGTTCCAGTAGATTTTAGAGAATTACTAAATTTGGTGTCTTTTAAGAAGGAGATATTCAGCCAGGCGTGGTGACGCATGCTTGTAATCTCAGCATTTGGGAGACTGAGACCGGAGGATCTAGGTTCTCGGCCAGCCTCAGCTACCTAGTGAGGCACTCCGCAACTTAGTGAGACCGTTTCAAAATAAAGAATAGAAAATAGGGCTGGGGGTATAGCTCAGAGGTAGAATGCCCCTGAGTTCAATCCCCAGTACCACAAAAAAAAAAAAAAAGGAGATAATTTTCCTCTTTCTGTGTATGCCCTTTCTGTGAACCCAATGAATATAAAGATGAAATATAAAAGAGATAGTGAGCTTTAGGCAGAGTTGAGAATATTCTATTCTTCTTGGTGTTTGAAAATATCTGGAGATTTTGATTTTCTTTTTAGGAGTAAAGAGTCCACGAGACTCAACCATACTCCCTTACATCCTTGGTTCTAGGAGGAAGGTGACTGTGTGCCAGAGCTGTAGGGAAAAACAACTTTTGGCACAGCTGTCTGCAAACTTTGCTGATAAAAATTGTGCTAGTTTCATGCTTTTGTTAGGCATTGGACAAGATTATATTAGCAGAATTTAATGTAAGAATCATTTAGGACTTAAGATGAATTAAAAATAGCAGTTCAAGTTACCTCCATTCTCTTTTTTCTTCTTTTTATGATACTAGCTATTGAACCCAGAGGTATTCTACCTCTGAGCTATACACCAACCCTATTTTATTTTGATTTTGAAATAGGATCTCACTAAATTACCATGCACTGGTCTTGATCCTGTGATTCTCCAGTCTCAGCCTCCCATGTGCTAGTATTACAGGTGTGTGCCACCATGCCAGGCACCTCCATTTTCTTGAGAGTATGCAAGGCACATAGGCATATTGATCTGGATGAAACTCAATAGGTCAAAAGTATGTTTCCTTGTTTACAAATAGTTTAACAAACAAAAGTTGAAATGTCTGACAGGTTATGAACATTTTACACTTATTTTTGTGAACTTAAGTTTGGAAAATTTTAACTTTTTTTTTTTACACCAGAATTTCACCAGAATTTGCTAAGTGGCAACAAAATTATTTTGCTTTTGAAAAAGCATACTCTTCCAACTTTTCATCTTGTACCTGGTGGAAAATCCAACAACATGAGATGAAAGCCAGATTTAAATGCAGCTTTGGTGAGCAGAGAAGAGGTTTATGGATTTCATAAGTATAGGACCTATTTTTCCCTCTTTCATAGGTCATTATGAGGGAAAACTCAAAAGTGATTTATAGCCAATGTCTGTATTTCCCTAAACTGGTTAGTAAAATTGAGTTTAAGTTTAGATGTTTGGGGAGAACATAGATTTTCCTCCAAGTTTCTTCAGTCCACCTCAAATGTATGCATGTACACTTACTATTTTCCAGGGGAATAATTAGAAATAATGCATTTTTATTCCACCCTTACTCTGATATTTTTAGACACATGTTAGAGGAGGAGGATCATATCTGTGTTCTTTAATGTGGCATACAAAAGGCTTAGGGTAATTCTAACCCTAAACTGTAGGTCTAGAGTATGTCTTGAAGGCATATTATCTTTGAAAACACAAGTGTTCTATTGAGTTCAATGGAATCTTTTCTAATTCTCAGTAACATAATCTCTTTGGATGTTTATTCACAGTTCAAACTGTTGGAATCAACATTGTCAACTTTTACCCTGACAACTTGCTTACTTTTGACTAAACAAACTTATCCTAGAGAAGAGCCTCTTTCCTGCTCTCACTTCTCCCAAGCTGCTTCAAAGAGTCCTCAGGCATTTTCCACATTTTTCACCCAAATGCCTGCGCAGAGGTGATACCTTGCAACAGACAGCATTTGGAGTGCCCTGCTTTGTTTATATGAAAGTTCAAAAGGTTTTGGTTCCAGGTGTTGGGAAGAGATGGAATTGTTTCAGTGTAACACCAATAGTAAAACTATTTTAATGTCCTCTAAGTCTTTGATTTTACACAGTGTGGTTTTCTAATTGTTATGAAGTTTAATCCTTGATTTCTTATATAAATCTTGAGAACATGGTCTCCAGACAGCTAAACATAATATTTAAACATAACTAAACTAAGTTTTGTAAATATTTCCCTTTTCGGTGATGAATGTATATTGGTAAGGAGGGTGAGGTTGAAGGGGCAGAGACCTCTCAAATGAAGTGATTTTCTTCACCAACACATTCAGAACACCTACTCCAGGATTTCTGCTTGGTGTGATATTTCACTTATTTGTATAATGCTGACGTAAGGGGTGAAATATTTGCAGTGAATGTATTTATATGGGAACATAATGAGGAAATTGAGCCACCAAAATCTCCGCAAAGATAACTGTTTCAAACTCTTCCCCAGTCTCACCAGTTATCTAAAGCATTTCATGTATGCAGGCAGGAATATATAATAATTGTTTCCTGGCCAGTTAGTGGCATATTCTTTAAGATGGGACAACCAAGATCCCAGTATAGTGAAAATAGTAATATTGTGTTTAAAATATCAGATGGTTAAAAGCATGTATGTCCTCTACCTCACAAGCAAGTCCTCATTTCTAGGTGTTCTACCTTTAGCTGATGTGACTATTAGTTGTTGAGGTGAGAGGCATGTCTATATATTTTACATTTCAGCTAATTATTACTTTTAGGCAGCCACCTTTAGATAAGGACAAATGATATTCTATTCTCGAAGTTCTTCTTCTTTTTTTCTTTTTTTTTTGCGGTACTGGGGATTGAACTCAGGGGCATTCTACCTCCGAGCTACACCCCCAGCCCAGGGTCTCACTAAGTTGCGGAGTGCCTCACTAGGTAGCTGACGCTGGCCGCGAACCTGGATCCTCCGGTCTCAGCCTCCCAAATGTTGGGATTACAAGCGTGCGCCACCACGCCCGGCTTCTTGAAGTTCTTCTAACTATTTACTAAAAGGAAGCCACTCTGTGGTCCTTAGTGATATTCTAGTTACTGGAAACCATTTCTCCAATGCCCCCCCCCCAAAAAAAATCCAAACCAAAAAAACTTTAGTGCATGTATCTTGTTGAAGTATTCTTCATTACATCATATTTTTAGAAAAGTGGGTTGTTTTTATGTACTTTTTGCATGTTTATAACTTGTTTTAATATTACCTTGTGAATGCTTTGCCTGATATTGGAAATAATGTTAGCCTCACCTAGCCAGAAGTTTTTGAACTCAACTCTAAGGTTACTGGAAGGTAATGAAGTAATTTTAGTAGAGCATCGGCAATGGAACTATTTTTAATGGTGATGAGTCATGTGTTGTACTTTTCACGCTTACTTGATGACATGGGTATGTGTGCTTGTCCTGCAAATTCTTAAGAGAGTATTGTCACTGCATGTCATTAAAGGAGTGAAAAATGAAAGGGAGAATTGGGCTGGTGCCTTTAAGAAAGAATAGAGATCAGATATTTTAAAATCTTTTTGTGTTCTCATGATTCTTAATACAGTAATGCTCTATAAATTTGTTCACAATGTTCTGTTATAGACATAATGAATGAATTAACCTAACGTATGCTTTTTAAAAGATATTGACATGTTTTAAATAATTTTTACAGGTTTACATTCAGTTATTTGTCTCTCTTCCCCTCACCCTCTTCACCTTTTGAAGATGTTCATTGAACTTTTGTGATGAATTCCTGTACTGTAATCAAATGAAAAACATAAAAGTCAAGTCAGCCTTAAGGGAAAATAATAGGATTTTGTTTAGAACACAAACTCCTGGAGAGAAAGGAATATCCTATTTATGTAGCATTCTGGGTAATATGTAGAGGATAATGAATGATCCTGAAAGAAAGTCAAGCATTTTTGGTTTTGTACCTCTTCCTTCCATCATTAGACTTTGAACTAGAGCAGGATTCATGTGGTTGGATTTCTTGTGTTATTGTGGTAAATTAATGGAGCAAAAGATTGTATTTCCTTCTTGTACCAATTCTAGTAACTTCAGTTAAGCAAAAGGGCTCTAATCGGTGGAACAAGAACTGTTCTTTCAGTTCCAAAAACCATAATTTTCATGAGACTATTTCTAGGTGTGTATAAGGCTATAGTAGTCAACCAAGCACAAAAAAATTATTCTTGATTTGAATTCTGTGTAGCATCTTTCTTGATCATTATAATTTAAAGAGTTCTTTTCTTAATTTATCACTGTATTTGATAGTTGTCTATGCCATTAATTTGGCATTTTGGGGGAAGTTAAAAGTAATTCTGGCTAATGCCTATTGATTTTGATTTTATTTCAAAATTTGTCTTGTTACTGGTTTGAAAAATAATTTATATTCTTTAAATGACTCCTATGGCTTCTCAGTAGACCAAGTCTACTTAGTGTTGTTTTTGAAGATCCCAAGAGATCCATCTGTCTCCCTGTTTTGCTCATTCCTCTGCTTAAGTGAATCTACTATAAATATATATGCACAAACGGTATCATTATTCCAAACTTTATTCCACTCTACCCCATATGTTTGGAACAGCTTCCTGTGTCTCACTAGCCAAGTTCTCTTTTAGTTCATTCAAAATTATCTTTAAGAACCTCTTCATATATAGGAGCATCAAATTTTACATTCATGTGAAGGGGCAAGGAAACAAAGTATGTTTGTCTATCAATGTGAACCCAAGAGGTTGTGATTGGATATATAGCACAACCAAACCCTTGGATAGAAGAGTTTTTAATATCAGGTTTTCTCCCCCATGGCATTTACTACCAACTTTGTCAAATAAAGTAAAATAATGTAAAAATGACCTTGAAAAGTGACCAGTCTGAAGCATTGTGTGATATTTATTTGCAAACTCGTTACCATTTTATGAAGGAATGTGAAGTACATTCCATAAAAGATTTTTCTAGAGGGCTAGAGATTGTGTCATACACGTGTGTGTGTGTGTGTGTGTGTGTGTGTGTGTGTGTATGTGTATGTGTATTTTATTAAACTGGGATTTCAAACCTTCAATGTAAAAAATTTTTCAATATAAAAATTAATAGACTAGCACAGAAACCAACAGATTATCTTTCTATGTATATAAATATATATTTGTATATATGTTTACATGTGAACATATATGTGGGAGAGGTTTTATTAGGGAAATTGGCTTACATTATTCTGGAGGCAAAGATGTCCTTTGGCAGGCTGTCTGCAAGCTAGAGATCCTGGAATGCTGGTAGCATGGCTCAGTCCAAGTCTGAAAATTTCAGGATCAGGGAAGCCCATGTTGTCATTCTTAATCTAAGGCTGAAGAGCTAAGAATCCCCAAGACTACTGGTTTAAGTCTCGGAGTCCTGTGGCTGGAGGTTCTGAAGCTCTGATGTCCAAGGGCAGGAGAAGAAGAGTGACCCAACTCTAGGAAAGAGAGAGAATGAAAATTGCCTTTCTCTACCTTTTTGTTCTTATTTAGAGACCCCAGCTGATTAGATGATGCCTTCTCATATTGAGAGCTGATCTTCCCCACTAGTCTCTCAGATTTATATGCCAATCTCCTCTGGAAACACCCTCAGAGACACTTTGACAAGTTCTCTGGATACTCCTATAATCCAGTCCAGTTGACACCTAAAACTAAACTTACTATCATACCTTCCATGATGTGATGTATTTTTGCAAGTAACTAACAAATGAAATCTTTGTATTAACACATTCTTTATAAGCACTCAAAATAGTAAGCATAATTAAGCAATGGTAATTTGTGCTTTAGTTGTAATGTATACAATGTACTTAGCTTCTCTTAATTTATGATTGTGGTTCTGGAGTTCAGAATTCTGGAATCAAAATTGAAAAATTCACTTTAAAATCTGGAAAAACATAAGTGAATTTTCAAGATCTTTATCCAGAAGAGTGATTCTCAAGTTTGGGAAGGTGAATCTTTCTTTATTAGGGATCATGAGAAGAAGCTTATTTGTGTAATGAAGAGGTTTTTGTAGCTGCTTATTCTCTTCCTGGTTGGGGAATGGGTAAACAAAATAACTTGATTTAATTTGCAATAGTATCTACTAAGTGCTTACCATAGATCATTGTTTTCTGTTGCCACTCAAAATCAACTTTTGAGTATGTGATCATTAGACTTCCTAATGCTACTTCCAGGTCAGCTGTCCCCAGCTACCAGTCCAGGCCCTGGTGAATCTACTCACTTGTGGTCTTGGCTCATCTAATCCAAACAAATAAGTTATGATCTGAATGCCATTGCCCCTAGTATCCTGATTTTTTTATCTTGATAATTTATTTCTTGATCTTCTTTTTTCATAGCTAGATGCTATAAGTGAAGGGAAATGAGAAGGAATTCTGTCATCCAAACTCTTCTCTGCTAAATATTTAATCAATCACAGATAACTATAAACACCTGACTGATTTCACAAAGCAGATGATCTTCCTGCTCTTTTTCTTGTTACAGTAAAAAGAATCACCCAAAGTTCAGATGTCATTGAATTTATCTGAGAAGCACCTTTCTCTTAGAAATTAACTTTTCCCCTCAGTTGTAAAAGTAATGCATGCTCATTGAAGAAAATTTGAAAATTCCCTTAGTCTAGAGCTAACAAATACACTTTGTCCTCTATTGCTACAGGTTCCATATCCACAGATTCAACCAACTACAGATTGAAAATATATTTAAAAATGTTGTGTCTGTACTGAAGAGGTACAGATTTTTTCTTGTCACTTTTCCCTAAACAATACAATGAAACAACTATGTATGTAGCATTTATATTGTATCAGGCATTATAAGTATACCATTCAGCCTTTAGTTAGTATAATATACTTGACACAAGATACTTATGAAGAAAAGTTTATTTAGCTCATGATTCTAGAGGTTCAAAGTCCAAATGGCATTGTGCAGACTTGGTAGCTGAATCATCTCACAGCACAAGCATGAACAAGATTACACATCAAGTTAGGAAGTAGAGATAGGTAGCTAGGGCCAGGCTTGCTTTCTTTATCACAACTCTCTTGCAAGAACTACCGTTTAATTCTTTCTGAGGGTAGATTCTCCAATGGCCTAAGGACTTCCCACTGGACCCCACTTCCTAAAGATTCTATCACCTCCTAATATTTCTACCCTGGGGACCAAGCCTTTAAAAGGTGGATACTGTGGGACACTTGAGTCATAGCAATAAGTAATCTAGAGATGATTTAAAGTATACAGGAGGTTATGCATGTATTATATACAAATATTGTCATTTTATATAAACAACCTGAGGTTCCATGGATTGTGTTATTCATAGGGGATCCTGAAACCCAACCCCTCATGGATACTGAGGACTATATATGTATCTTTATATATTTAAAATATAACCAAAATATTATGTTATATATGTAGTTCAATATCTACTTTTCCAATGAACATTCTGTATTAAATATTCCTCATCTTTTTAAAGTTCTTTGAAAATGCTTTGGAAGACCATATAATATTCTTTCTTGTTATGCTATATATATTTAAATAATATTTTTATTTAGTATTTCATTTTATTAAATATTTAAAAGTTATATAAATTTATTCTATAACTTAAAAAATATATATCATCCCAAATCCTATTACTTAGAGATTGACTGGCATATTTTATATCTGTCAATTTTGGCATACTATATATATACATATAACATATATTAAAGTATATCTAATTTACATATATTTAAATTATATACAGTCATGTACCATATAATGACATTTAATTCCATGATGGACCTCATATACAACAGTGGTTATACCATAGAGCCTGTTATATAGTAGGCTGTATCATCTAGCTTTGTGTAAGTATACTCTATGTTTGCTTAGTATAGAAACTTGGCTGATGCATCTCTCAGAACATATTTCTCTCATTAGGTAATGCATGTCTGTATATATTTTGAGTATAAATACTATTTCAGCTGGGCGTGGTGGCGCACGCTTGTAATCCCAGCATTCGGGAGGCTGAGACCGGAGGATCTGGGTTTGTGGCCAGCCTCAGCTACCTAGTGAGGCACTCCGCAACTTAGTGAGACTCGGTTTCAAAATAAAGAATAAAAAATAGGGCTGAGGGTATAGCTCGGAGGTAGAATGCCCCTGAGTTCAATCCCCAGTACCGCAAAAAAAAAACCAAAACCAAAACCAAAAAAAACCAAAAAAAAACTATTTCAAAATTTGAATTATTCTATATGGATAGTTTTTGATATTGAAAATTGTTAAATATATTTGATATTAATTTTTTTACTTTATCAAATATTTTAAGATCAGAAAAGTCACATTTAGTTATACTAGTTAAACAATTAGAGATAAATAGGAAAAGAATAACTTCTTTTCCTAGACTCCTCAGTTTCTACCTATAAAAGCTAGCCAGTGTTCTATATTTTTTTATTTTAAGGCTTCATACATTATATTTGTAAATAATGATCTAAAATTGTTCTTAGTGAAAAAGTGATTCAAATATAATCATTATTTTATAGTCTGTTTTTCTTCTCATATATAACATGGTATGTTATGGACATCTCTCAGTCAATTCATAGAGATTTAGCTCATTCTTTTTAATGATCTGCATTATAATCTAGTATATCAAGCAATGATTTAACCATTTCTCTATTAATTACATTAATTCATTTCTCTCTCTCTCTTCACACACACACACACACACACACACACACACACAGACACACACACACACACATACTCATTTCTGTATATTTCTTCAAGTAGGATGGCTGGGTCAAAAAATACACATATTTTTAAAAATTTTATAAAGTCAGACTTATTGAGATATAATTTACATGCAGCAAAAATAAATTTTGATAGGTATATATACTGTATTGTCATATAACCCACCAGCACCATCAGTATATTGATTTGTCAACATAAAATGTTCTTGTCTCTCTTTGCAGTCCTTTCTCACTATCTTCAGTCCTTATCTGCCTCTGAGCTGATATCTATCCCTAAATGTTACTGAAATGAAATAATGAAGTGATCATATATGTCTGGTTTGTTTCGCTTAGAATAATGTTTTTTGAGATTCATTTATTTTTTGCATGTATCAACATTTAATTTATTTTTATTATTAAGTAACATTTAATTATATAGATATCCTACCATTTGTTTATCATTTATCTGCTGATAGATACTTGGTTTGTTTCTAGTGTTTAGCAAGTATGAATAAAGCTACTATAAACATTTGTTATCAGGTATTTGTGCTGACATGTTTTCATTTTTCTTGGGTGGGTACCTAAAGTTCCTATTATAATAAGAAATTCTCAGAATGTTTTCCAAAGTGGCTGTACAATCCTGCATTTCCAGCCATGTGTGAGAGTTTAGTTTTTCCACATCCAGGAGCTATTCTAATGGACAGGTGGAGATGTGTCATTGTGGTTTTAATTAGCATTTTCCCTCATGTGACTGATAAGATTGAGCATCTCTTTCATATGCTTATTTGCGACCTGTGTGTCTTTTTTGTTGAAGTTTGTTCAAGTCTTTTGTGCATTTAAAAAATGAATTTTTCATATGTTGAACCAGCCTTGTATCCCTCGGATGAACCTGACCTGGTCATGGTGTATAATTTTCTTGATGTGGTTTTGAATGCACATTGTTAGTATTTTGTTTAGCAGTTTTGCATCTGAGTTCATTAGCAATGTAGGTCTATAGTTTTCTTTGCTTGAGCTGTCTTTATTTGGCTTTGATATTAATGTGATGTTGGCTTCATAGAATGTGTTTGGGAGAGTCCCGTTTCTTTCTATTTCATGAATAGATTGAGGAGTATTGGGATTAGCAAACCATCCCTATGGAGATGAGGGCGTGGGTTACAGTCAGACACAACAGAAACACGAATTAGCAGGTAGTCCCTACGGACACATGGGGGGGACCTAGACTCTGTGATTCTTCCAGCCCCACAGAGTCTCCAGCAATCACCACAGGATCATTGGCAGTGGTATCTGTGGGGAGAAATAACTCAGCTAATTGTGCAGCAGGCTTGAAAGGCTGTAAACTCTCACCTGATGGTGTTTGGGTACCATCAATACCAAGGCTGGTAACTGGCAAGGTTTCATTTGATTGTAGCTGCCTGGAGCAGCAGTTGTATTTGAGGGGATAATAACTTAGCCGCTCATTCATTAGGCTCAGGGAGGGTCCCATAAGCAGGGAGGCCAAGGGCCAGCAGGGTTTCAAAGGTTGCAGCTGACAGAGTAGCAGTGATATCTTTGGGCAATTCAACTCAGATAGCCATGCTGCAGTCTGAGAACACTATACTCTCTCAGCCAGCAGAGTTTGATCCAATGATTATGGAGGCCAGTGGCTGACAGTGTTCTGTGTGATTGGAATCAACAGAATAGTGTGGTGTGTTGATTGGTGGTATGCCTGGGGGTATCAAAACTCAGCCATCTGGGTTGCAGGCTCAGAAATTCATAATCTCTGGCCCTGCTGAGCTCAGGCCTGGTGACCATGAAGGCTGGAGGCCAACAGTCTACAGGATTTCACATGATTGCAACCAGAAGACCACTAGTGGTGTCCCTGAGGCACTAAGTCTCAGTCAGCTGAGCACAGGCTCAAAATGTTATAGTCTCTGGCCTTGCTGATTTTGGGCCCAGAGAGCAAGGAGGCCTGCAGCCAACCAGAGACTGTTATTTTCATGCACTAAGAACTATATCCTGTTAAAGAGGTTCTGGGGGACTAACTCAAAATTCTGATTATACAAGACAGATTGTTGAGGCAAATATATACCCCCAGCATATATACCCCCTTTACTATAAAGAGGAAGAGGATATCAAGATAAAACAGACACAAACTTAAGAATTCTGAAAACATGAGAATGAAGACCAACAAGGAAACAAACTCCTACAACTCAATAATAATAGAGATCACCAATACAGATCTGCAGAAAATGCCAAAAGGAGAATATAGAATTTTATTTTCAATATGATGAAAGACCTTACAAATGAAATGAGAGAAAGTGTAAATGATATGAAAGAATATATCAGTAATGAAATTGAGGCCCTAAATAAGAACCCAAAAGAGGTCCTGAATGAAAGGAGACAATAAATGATTTAAAGACCTCAGTAGAACCCACCTCTGGCCAACAAGACATGTGGAAAATAGTCTCAGTCTTAGAAAATAGCTCATTTAAAACTGACCACACAATCAATAATATAGAGAAGACAATACAACATTACCAGAATGTTCAAGAAATATGGGATAATATGAAATGACCTAACTTAGGGATAACAGGCATTGAAGAAGGTCTTGAAGCACAAACTAAGGGCATTAGAAACCTCTTCAGAGAAATACTATATAATAGAGGACTAATATCTAAAATATACAAAAAATTTAAAAGACTTAACACTAAAAGAACAAATACCCAACCAAGAAATGGGCAAGTGAATTTAATAGACACTTCACTAAAACAAAAGAAAAAAAAACAAAATATAAGTGGCCAATAAATATATGAAAAAATGTTCAACATCATTAACAATCAGGAAGATGAAGATCAAAACTACAATGAGATTCCATCTAACCCTAGTTAAAATAGCAATCATGAAGAATGCAAACAATAATAAATTCTGGTGTGAATGAGGGGAATAGAAACTCTTATACAATGTTGGTGAGATTGCAAATTAGTGCAGCCACTGTGGAGACCAGTTTGGAGATTCCTTAGAAAACTGGGAATGTATCCAACATATGATCCAGCTATACCACTCCTGGGCATCTTTCCAAGGGACTGAAAGTATAATATTATAGTAATACATGCATATCTATTTTTATAACAATACAATTCACAATAGCCAAATTATGGAACCAACCTACATGTCCATCAACAGGTGAATAGATTGCAAAATTATGGAATATACACACAATGGAATCCTACTCAGCAATAAAAAAGAACAAAATTATGCCATTTTCAGGAAAATATATGGCCCTGGAGAATATTAAGTGAAATTAGCCAGTCACAGAAAGTGAAGGGTTATATAGTTTTCTCACATATATGGAAGCTAGGGAGTAATAAGGATACAATAGTGAATGCTATGTCAAAGAGATACACATTGAAAATTTTTATATATTTAGCAAATGGACTTCCCTAAAAATTATGCAAGTTTATTCTTTTTTTAAAAATTTTTATTTTTATTCATGCATTGTAAGCATACATCTTTGTTAGGTACAAATTGATAATGATATATGTGCTCACAATTCTCATTTGACCCCTTCCCCAAATTCCCACCCCGCTCCCTCACCCTCCCTCCCTCTCAAGTTCAGTTTAGTGAGTGACCTTGATATACATTAGTGTGACCCCCCCCCCCCCCGTCCAACCCCTTCGGTTAAACCAACTTCTTTGCTTTTGATCTGGAGACCCTCTTATGCCCCATCTTCTCCCTAACATCGCATATTAGGGAGAACATATGCTTCTTTACTCTTTGTGACTGGCTAATCTCACTTAACATAATGTTTTCCAGTTGAATCCATTTCCCTGCAAATAACATGATTTTGTTCTTCTTTATAGCTGAGTAAAATTCCATTGTGTACATATCCCATAGTTTTGTAATCCATTCATCTGTCGATGGACATCTTGGCTGCTTCCATAGTTTGGCTATTGTAAATTGTGCAGCTATAAACATAGGTACACATGTGTCAGTCTGATAGTTTGGTTTCCATTCTTTTGAGTAGATACCCAGAAGTTGTATTGCTGGATGATATGGTAGGTTCATTCCCATACATCTGAGGATCCTCCATACTGTTTTCCAAAGTGGCTGCACTAGTTTGCAATCCCACCAACAGTGAATTAGAGTTCCCACTTTTCCACATCCTCTCCAGCAGTTGTTGTTGTTCATGTTTTTTATGATTGCCATTCTGGTTGGAGTTAAGTGAAATCTCAAGGTAGTTTTGATTTGCATCTACCTGATTGCTAATGATGCGGAACATTACCTCATACATTTATTGGCCATTTGTATTTCTTCTTCTGTGAAGTGTCTATTTAGATCCTTTGCCCATTTTTTGATTGGGTTATTTGCTTTCTTAGCTGTGATTTTCTTGAGTTCTTTGTATATTCTAGATATTAGTCCTCTATTAGAAGAGTAGCTGTCAAAAATTTTCTCCCACTCTGTGGGCTCTCTGTTGAGGTTCTTGATAGTTTCCTTTGTTGCACAGAAGTTCTTCAGTTAAATGCAATCCCATGTATTGATCTTCCTTTGAGTTGCTTGTGCTTTTGGAGTCCTGTTGAGAAAGTTTTTACCTATGCCTATGTGTTGAAGTGTTGGTCCTATGCCCTCTTCCAGTAGGTGCAAGGTCTCTGGCCTAACTTCCAGGTCTTTGATCCACCTTGAGTTGACTCTTGTGCAGGATGAGAAAGTGGGGTTTATTTCCATTTTCCTGCATATGCTTAACCAGTTTTGCCAACACCATTTGTTAAAGAGGCTATCCTTTTTCCAGTGTATATTTTTGGCTTCTTTGTAAAAAATCAGTTGACTGTAAGTCTGTGGGTCTGTTTCTGAGTCTTCTATTCTGCTCCATTGGTCTATGTGTCTATTTTTGTGCCAATACCATGCTGTTTTTATTACTGTGGCTTTGTAGTAGAGTTTGAAGTCAGGTATTGTGATACCTCCTGCATGGTTCTTGTTGCTAAGAACTACTTTGGCTATCCTGGGCTTTTTGTTTTTCCAGATGAATTTAAGG
>PVLC010034439.1:0-16901 GCA_004027655.1 Graphiurus murinus
GTGAGGCACTCCGCAACTTAGTGAGACCCGGTTTCGATATAAAGAATAAAAAATAGGGCTGGGGATGTAGCTCGGAGGTAGAATGCCCCTGAGTTCAATCCCCAGTACCGCCAAAAAAAAAAAAAAAAAAAAAAAACATCAAAAGTGAGCCGGGCATGTTGGCACATACTTGTAATCCCAGCATTTGGGAGGCTGAGACCGGAAGAACTGGGTTCGTGGCCAGCCTCAGCTACCTAGTGAGGCACTCCGCAACTTAGTGAGACCCTGTTTCAAAATAAAGAATAAAAAATAGGGCTGGGGGTATAGCTCGAAGGTAGAATGCCCCTGTACCGCAAAAAATAAAAATAAAGAATAAAAAATAGGGCTGGGGGTATAGCTTGGAAGTAGAATGCCCCCGAGTTCAATCCCCAGTACCACACACACACACACAAAAAGTGCCAAGTGTGGTGGCACACACTTGTAATCCCAGTACTTGGGAGGCTGAGACCAGAGGATCTGGGTTCGGGGCCAGCCTCAGCTACTTAGTGAGGCTGCAACTTAGTGAGACCCTGTTTCAAAATTAAAGTTACAAAATAGGACTGGGGGTGTAGCTAGGAGGTAGAATGCCCCCAGATTCAATCCCCAGTACTGCAAATTAAAAAAAAAAAAAAAAAATCAAAGGTTGAATACGGTAGTGCATGTCTGTATTCCCAACTACTTGGGAGGATGAGGCAGGAGGATTGCAAGTTCCAGTCTAGTCTATGCAATTTATCGAGACTCTGTTTCAAAATAAGGAATAAAATAGGGCTGGGGACATGTAGAACTTTTTTTTTTTTTTTTTGGTGGTGGTACTGGGGATTGAACCCAAGGGCATTCTACCTCCGAGCTGTACTCCCAGTCCTATTTTTTATTCTTTATTTTGAAACAGAGTCTCACTAGGTTGATGAGAGTCTCACTACTTGTGGAGGCTGTTCTCAAACCTGTAATCTTCCTGGTCTCAGCTTCCCAAGTACTGGGATTACAAGCATGCACCACCACACCTGGCAGAAGAATTTTTTTTTTTTTTTTTTCAGAACTGGGGATGGAACCCAGGGGCATTCTACCTTTGAGCCACACCCCCAGCCCTATTTTTTATTCTTTATTTTTGAAACAGGGTCTCACTAAGTTGTGGAGTGCCTCACTAAGTAGCTGAGGCTGGCCGAGAACCCGGATCTTCCTGTCTCAGCCTCCCAAGTACTGGGATTACAAGTGTGGGCCACCATGCCTGACTTGTCAGAAGATTTTTTTTTTTTTTTTTTTTTGCGGTACTGGGAATTGAACTCAGGGGCATTCTACCTCCGATCTATACCCCAGGCCTATTTTTCATTCTTTATTTTGAAACAGGGTCTCACTAAGTTCCAGAGGGCCTCACTAGGTAGCTGAGGCTGGCCACGAACCCGGATCCTCTGGTCTCAGCCTCCCAAATGCTGGGACTACAAGTGTGCACCACCACACCCGGCTCAGAAGAGTATTTTTGACATGTGAAAAATATTATTATTATTTTTGTGTGTGTGGTCCTGGGGATTTAACCCAGGAGCATTCTGCCTCTGAGCTAAACCCCTACCCCTATTTTATTTTTATTTTGAAACAAGGTCTCACTAAGTTGCTGAGAGCAACTCCTTGCTGAGGCTGTCCTCAAGTCTGTAATCCTCCTGTCTCAGCCTTCCAAGTCCTGGGATTACAGGTGTATGCCACCATGCCTGGCTAATTTATGAAAATGAGACAAAATGCAAATTTCAGTGCCCCTAACTAATTATTGGAACATAATCTTCCTTAATTGTTTAGGCAAAGTCTTGACTGCTCTTGCACTAAACTAAGAGAGCTGAGTAATTGGTTGTGACAAGAGACCCCATGTCCCACCAAGCCCAAGCCATTACTCTGCAGCCCTCTAGAGAGAAGGCTCAACACTTTCTTGCTCAGTGTCACACTGATAAATAAAAGGTAGATATAACTGTTGTAAGAATTTATCTTTCCAAAGTGATTTGAAGACACATCCTGGAAACAGAAAAGCACAGAACCAAAACCGGTTAACGTTGCCCATGCACAGCCTCTACCTGTAGTACCCAGCATCCTTGTCGCCAGGCAAGAGAGGGGAGAATGATCAATTTTCCAAAAAAGAAAGGAAGACTAATCCATTCACTCAGCTAGAATCAGATACCATTCATGTTTTCTGCTCTTAAATTGTTCTTTTCCATGGGGAGTCAGTAAATGAGAAGAGGGGTATGTAGAGTCAGACAGTAATCTGCAGTGTGATGTAGTCCAGCCACCCACAGTGGGGCTGAAACCTGCAGAATGAAAGTTCAGAGCTGCAGCCTTGCCTGTGTTTCTCACTGCTGTATCCCCAGAACCAGGCACACTGGGAGCACTGGAATACTGGTTGAATAAATGAGAACAGGCTCTTTGTACACACTTCTGAAGAAAGTTGGCTACTTGATCTCGTGTTTCTTCAAGCTGTGGTGTTGCAGAACCATTCTGTCCTTGGCTTCTAATTACACTGGGGAAACTGAAGCAGTGGCATTTGATACCTCTGCCTGACCTCAGGTTCAGAGCCCTCAAGAACCTTGTGGTGCTGGGCGAGGCAGTGCAAGCCTGTAATCCCAGGACTTGGGGGACTGAGACGGGAGGATCACAGGTTCCAGGCTAGCTTCAGCAAGGAATGAGACTCTCATCAACCTAGTAAGATCTTGTTTCAAAATAAAAATAAAATAGGTATGGGGGTCAAGCTTGGAGGTAGAATGTACCTGGGTTCAATCCTCAGTACAACAATAAATAAATGAATAAATAAATAAAGGGGCTGTAGAGCTGAGGTAGAATGCTCTGGGTTCAATCCCCAGTATCCCCTTCCCCCCCAAAAAAGAACCTAGTGGCCCCTTGTCTGTGCTTATCTCAAAGGGCATGTATGGTTACTACTTAGTGAAAGTTGAACAAGAGCTGGGCGTGGTGGCTCACCCTTGTAATCCCAGCATTTGGGAGGCTGAGACTGGAGGATCTGGGTTCGAAGTCAGCCTCAGCTACCTAGTGAGGCCCTCTGCAACTTAGTGAGACCCTGTTTCAAAATAAAGAATAAAAAACAGGACTGGGGGTATAGCTCCAAGGTAGAATGCCCCTGGGTTCAATCCCCAGTACCGCAAAAAAAAAAAAAAAAAAGTTGAACAAGAAAATTTTACTGTGTTGGCTAAAATCAAGCAGGCCTGGGCTGGTATGAGAAGAATTACATATACAGCCCTGCTCCACCCCCACACTTCCTCCTAAGGCTCAAAGCTCACTCTTCCTTGAAGAACTTTTCCATTCTTTTTTTTTTTTTTTTTTGCGGTATTGGGGATTGAACTCAGGGGCATTCTACCTCCGAGCTACACCCCCAGCCCCATTATTTTATTCTTTATTTTGAAACTGAGTCTCACTAAGTTGCGGAGTGCCTCACTAGGTAGCTGAGGCTGGCCGCGAACCCGGATCCTCCGGTCTCAGCCTCCCGAATGCTGGGATTACAAGCATGCGCCACCACGCCCGGCTCCTTGAAGAACTTTTCAAAGATTGTTAACTGCTAGGCATGGTGCCACAGGCCAGAAATCTCAGTACTTTAGGAGGCTGAGTCAGGAGGATTATAGGTTTAAGGCCTGCCTCAGCAATTTAGTGAGACCCTGTTTCAAAATAAAAAATAAAATAGGGATAGGGTATAGCTCAGAGGTAGGACACCCCTGGATTCAATCCCCAGCACCACAAAAATATATAAAATAAAGACTGTTAACTATGTGTGAAAAAAAAAAAAAATACTGATCCAAACCAAACCAGAGTGTTTACTCAATGGAAGCTTTTTCTTCATTTGAAAAATACATAGATATTTTTTCTAATTGCCTCCAAAAAAAAAAAAAAAAAAAAAAGCAGCCTGTAACAAAAATCTCAAATCTGGAACCAATGATTTATAGTATACAGGTGACTATCATTTTCTAAAAGTGTCATATTAAATATTCATTTTAATTTTATAAAATAATTTCCAAGCCGGGCATGGTGGTGCACGCTTGTAATACTAGTACTTGGGAGGCTGAGATAGGAGGATCACGGGTTCGAGGACAGCCTCAGCAAGTAGTGAGACTCTCATCAACCTAGTGAGAACTTGTATCCAAAAAGGAAATAAAATCAGGCTGGGGGTGTAGCTTGAAGTAGAATGCCTCTGGGTTCAATCCTCAGCACCACAAAAATAAAAAAATCTCCAACACACATTATATTTGCCAACTGTTATCATTTACCATACTGACTTGAGATCTTTTTGTTTAAAATGAAACAAAATATAAATGTAGTTTAAGCACCACTAGTAGCCTCATTCCATTCCCTTCTTAAGCCTCTTCTTTTCCCCTCCCTTTCAAGAAGTATCCCAAACTGGGCCTGGTGGTACAAGCCTGTAATCTCAGTACTTGGGAGGCTGAGACAGGAAGATTATAGGTTTGAGGCCACCCTCAGGCCCTCAGCAACTTAGTGACTCTCTTTCAAAATTAAAAAATAAAAAGGAATGTGGTGGCCCACACTTGTAATCCCAGTACTTGGGAGGCTGAGACCGGAGGATCCACGTTCGAGGCCTTCCTCAGCTACTTAATGAGGCTCTCTGCAACATAGTGAGACCCAGTTTCAAAATAAAGAATATAGCCGGGCGTGGTGGCTCACGCTGGTAATCCCAGCATTTGGGAGGCTGAGACCCGAGGATCCTGGTTCTCGGCCAGCCTCAGCTGCTTGGTGAGGCACTCTGCAACTTAGTGAGACCCTGTTTCAAAATAAAGAATAAAAAATAGGACCCGGGCGTGGTGGCGCATGCTTGTAATCCCAGCATTTGGGAGGCTGAGACCGGAGGATCCCGGTTCGCGGCCAGCCTCAGCTACCTAGTGAGGCACTCCGCAACTTAGTGAGACCAGGTTTCAAAATAAAGAATAGGGGTTCGCGGCCAGCCTCAGCTGCCTAGTGAGGCACTCCGCAACTTAGTGAGACTCGGTTTCAGAATAAAGAGTAAAAAAATAGGGCTGGGGGTGTAGCTCAAAGGTAGAACGCCTCTGAGTTCAATCCCCAGTACTGCAAAAAAAAATAAATAAATAAATAAAGAATAAAAAATAGGGCTGGGGGTATAGCTCGGAGGTAGAATGCCCCTGAGTTCAACCCCCAGTACCGCAAAAAAAAAAAAAAAAAAAAAAAAAAAAAAAAAATAGGGCTGGGGATGTAGCTCGGAGGTAGAATGCCCCTGAATTCAATCCCCAGTATCACAAAAAAATAATAAAAAAAAAAAAAATAAAGAATACAGAGACTGAGACAGGAGGATCACAGGTTCGCAGCCAGCCTCAGCTACTTAGTGAGGCCCTCTGCAACTTAGTGAGACCCTGTTTCAAAATAAAGAATAAAAAATGGGGCTGGGGGTACAGCTTGGAGGTAGAATTCCCCTGAGTTCAATCCCTAGTACCACACACAAAAAAAATAGTCCTTAGGAGTCGGGCATGGTGGTGCAGGATGGTAATCCCAGTACTTGAGAGGCTGAGACAGGAGGATCTGGGTTCACGGCCAGCCTCAGCTACTTAGCGAGGCCCTCCGCAACTTAGTGAGACCCTGTTTCAAAATAAAGAATAAAAAATAGAACAGGGGGGCATAGCCCGGAGGTAGAATACCCCTGGGTTCAATCCCTAGTACCGCAAAAAAAAAAAAAAAAAAAAAAAGTCCTTAGGAGCTGGGCATGGTGGTACGGGCCTGTTATTCCAGTACTTGGGAGGATAGTAGGTTCGAAGTCAGCCTCAGCTTAGTGAGGCTCTCAGCAACTTAGCGACCCTGTTTCCAAATAAAAAATAAGAAGCTGGGTGTGGTGGCACATGCTTGTAATCCCAGCATTTGGGAGGCTGAGACCAGAGGATCCGGGTTCGTGGCCAGCCTCAGCTACCTAGTGAGGCCCTCCACAACTAGTGAGACCCTGTTTCAAAATAAAGAATAAAAAACAGGGCTGGGGGTGAGGGTATAGCTCGGAGGTAGAATTCCCCTGAGTTCAATCTCCAGTACTGCAAAAAAAAAAAAAAAAAAAAAAAATTAGGGCTGGGGATGTAGCCCAGAGGTAGAAGGCCTCCAGTACCACCACTCCCCCAAACCAAAATAGTCCTTGAGCTGGCTGGCTGGTAAACACCTGTGTAACCCTAGTACTTGGGAGGTTGAGACAGGAGGATCCCTGCTTTGAGGCTAGCCTCAACAACTTTTTTTTTTTTAGGTACTGGGGATTGAACTCAGGACTCAGGGGCATTATACCTCTGACTATACCCCTAGCCCTATTTTTTGTTCTTTATTTTGAAACACGGTCTCACTAAGTTTTGGAGGGCCTCACTAAGTAGCTGAGGCTGGCCATGAACCTGGATCTTCAATCTCCCAAGTACTGGGATTACAGGCGCATGCCACCACTCCCGGTTTAGCCTCAACAAGTTAAGGAGCCTCTCTTTCAAAATAAATAGGGCTAGGCATGGTGGTACATGCCTGTAATCCAAGTACTTGTGAGGCTGAGACAGAAGGATTACAGGTTCAAGGCTGTCCTCAGTAATTTAGCACAACTCTGTTCAAAATAAAATAAAACAAATTTAAAAGAAAACAGTCCTTGGACCACTTAAAGCTCTAAGTCTTTCTCTCCAAAATGTAATTTTGTAGCCAAGCACAGTAACACATGCCTATAATCCCATACTTGGGAGTCTGAGAAAGGAGGATCACAGGTTTGAGGCCTGCCCTTAAAAATTTAGCGAAATCTTGTTTCAAAATAAAGAATAAAAAATAGGACTGGGGTGTAACTCAGAGGTAGAATGCTCTGAGTTCAATCCGCAGTACTGCAAAATAAATAAATAAATAAATAAATAAATAAATAAATAAATAAATAAATAAATAAATAATAAAAATAAGCCAGGTATGGTGGCCCAAGCTTGTAATCCCAATACTTGGGAGGCTGAGACCGTGAGATTCGAGTTCGAGGGCAGCCTCAGCTACTTAGTGAGGCCCTCTGCAACTTAGTGAGACCCTGTTTCAAAATAAAGAATAAAAAATAGGGCTGGGGCTGTAGCTTGGAGGTAGAATGCCCCAGGTTCTATTCCCAGTACTTAAAAAAAAAAAAATAGACTAGGGTGTAGCTTGGAAGCAGAATGCCCCTTGGTTCAATCCTCTGTACCACAATAAATAAATAAATAAATACATACATACATACATAAATCTGGGCATGGTGGCCCACGCTTATAATCCCAGTACTTGGGAGGCTGAAACAGGAAGATTGCAGGTTTAGCAGCCAGCCTCAGCAACTTAATGAGGCCTTTTGCAACTTACTGAGACCCTAGGGGTGTAGCTCAGAGGTAGAATGCCCCTGAGTTCAACCCCTAGTACTACAAAAAAATAAATAAATAAAAAAGATACCAAGTGATCTTCCAAGTAGGATTGGCGGTTCTGGGGAAGAAAAATAGCAAGTCTAAATTCTAAAGACTTAATGCCCTCAAAACTTTTGGTTAAAACCAGGCATGAGCTGGGCATGGAGCACACGCTTGTAATCCCAGTACTTGGGAGGCTGAGACAGGAGGATCCAGGTTCGTAGCCAGCCTCAGCTATTTAGTGAGGCCCTAATAAGACCCTGTTTCAAAAATAAAGACTTAAAAAAAATAGGGCTAGGGGTGTAGCTCAGAGATAGAATGCCCTTGGGTTCAATCTCCAGTTCCACAGGAAAAAAAAAATGGTGGTGTAGCTCAGAAGTAGAAGGCCCCTTAGTTCAATCCCCACTACCAAATTAATAATGATAAAACAAAACAAAAATAAGTAAAAAGGACTGGGGGTGTAGCCCAAAGATAACATGCCCTTGGGTTCAATCCACAGTACCAGAAAAAAGTACATCATCTAGTATATCAATCAATACATCAGACATCAGTCTACTGCCCTTCCATGTTTCAGCTGTTGTAAACATATATATATATATATGTTAAGCCCTGCTTTCAATTCTTTTGCATATATATCTGGAAATGGAATTGCTGGATCATATGGTGATTCTGTTTTTCAGTGTTTTTGTTTTGTTTTGTTTTTGGTGGTATTGGGAATTGAAACCAGGGGCACTCTACCACTAGGCTCCAGCCCTAGCCTTTTTTTTTTTTTTTTTTTTTTTTTTTTTTTTGGTACTACTGGAGGTTAAACCCAGAAGCATTTTACTTCTGAGCTACACCCAGTCCTATTTTATTTTTTATTTACTAAAATCCTGAGGAACCTTGCTAAATTCCTGAGGCTTGCCTTGAACCTGTGGTTCTCCTGCCTCAGCCTCCTGAGTACTGGGATTACAAGTGTGTGCCACCATGTATCTTTAAATTTTTTGTTTTGTTTTGTTTTTGTTTTTTTGCGGTACTGGGGATTGAACTCAGGGGCATTCTACCTCCGAGCTACACCTCCAGCCCTATTTTTTATTCTTTATTTTGAAACTGAGTCTCACTGAGTTGCAGAGTGCCTCACTAGGTAGCTGAGGCTGGCCGCGAACCCGGATCCTCTGATCTCAGCCTCCCGAATGCTGGGGTTACAAGTGTGCGCCACCACGCCTGGCTATATCTTTAAATTTTAATGTGTAAAATTCAATTGCTGTTAGTGATCAGTAGGACCAGGTGTTTCCTGTTTTTTGTTTTTTTTTTTTTGCAAAATTGCCCAGATACTTTTTATTTCAGAATCACATGACCTAAAAGAAGATGATTCCAGGCATATTGCCAACAAAAAGGGAAATGAATCATCTGCAGAGAAGGGGTTGAAAAGAACCCGTAAAGGATTATATAGTACGTATGAACCTTTTGCTTAAGAACCAACCTAGAACTATAGCTTCATAACTGCTACAATCTTAGCTACTTGGGAGGCTGAAGGAAGAGGATCGCAAATTTGAGGCCAGCCTGGGCAATTTAACAAAATAAAAAAAAAATATGGTTGTACACACCTGTAATCTCAGTACTTGGAAGGCTGAGACAGGAAGATTACAGGTACAAGGCCAGTCTCAGTAATTTAGTGAGCTACATTTCCAACCCATTTAAATTTTATATTTTTTGGTACTAGGGATTGACTCAGGGTTGTTCTACCTCTGAGCTACACCCCCAGCCCTATTTTTTTTTTTTTTTTTTTTTTTTTGCGGTGCTGGGGATTGAACTCAGGGGCATTTTACCTCCGAGCTATACCCTCAGCCCTATTTCTTATTCTTTATTTTGAAACCTGGTCTCACTAAGTTGCGGAGTGTCTCACTAGGTAGCTGAGGCTGGCCGCGAACCTGGATCCTCCGGTCTCAGCCTCCCGAATGCTAGGATTACAAGCGTGTGCCACCACGCCCGGCTCCCAGCCCTATTTTTAATTCTTTATTTTGAAACAGGGACTTACTAAGTTGCCCAGAGTCTCACTAAGTAGCTGAGGCTGGCCACCAACCTGCAATCCTCCTGTTTCAGCCTCCCAAGTACTGGGATTACAAGCATGCTCAGGGGCATTCTACCTCCAAGATACACCCCTAGTCCTATTTTTTATTCTTTATTTTGAAACATGGTCTCACTAAGGTTGCGGAGTGCCTCACTAGGTAGCTGAGGCTGAACTAGAACCTGGATCCTCCAGTCTCAGCCTCCCAAATGCTGGGATTACAAGCGTGCACCACCATGCCGAGCCTTAAAACTTTAATTTTAATGGGTTTGAGCAACCAATGATTCATGAACTGGGCAGCTCCAACTCGGGTGTGGTTTTGGAGCTCCACCAAGAGAACACAGGTGGGAGGCCTTTAAAGGATGGACACAGAAAAGCAAAGAAAACATTTGATTATACTGTTGCCTTACTAGATCTATCCCATTACAAAGTTTGTATAAATTTGTTGGCAGCCAGGTATGGTGGCACATACCTGTAATCCTAGTATTTGGGAGACTGAGACAGAAGTATTGCAGGTTCAAGGACAACCTTAATAAGTAGTAAGACTCTCAGCAACCTAATGAGACCCTGTTTTAAAAACAAAAAAATTTTAAAAATTGGGCTGAGGGGTGTAGCTCAGAGGTAGAATGCTCTTGGGATTCAATTCCCAGTACCACAAAAATAAATAAATAAATAAATAAATAAATAAATAAATAAATAAATAAATAAATAAAAAATAGGGCCAGGCATGGTGGTGCATGCCTGTAATCCTAGTAGATGGAGGCTGAGATAGGAGGATTGCAGGTTTGAGACCAGCCTCAAGCAATTAAGTGAGACTCTCAGCAACCTAGTGAGACCCTGTTTCAAAACAAAAAATACAAATTTTGAAAAGAGCTAGGGGTGCCCGGGCATGGTGCCGCACGCTTGTAATCCCAGCATTCGGGAGGCTGAGACCAGAGGATCCGGGTTCGCGGCCAGCCTCAGCTACCTAGTGAGGCACTCCGCAACTTAGTGAGACCCGGTTTCAAAATAAAGAATAAAAAAATAGGACTGGGGGTATAGCTCGGAGATAGAATGCCCCTGAGTTCAATCCCCAGTACCGAAAAAAAAACCCACAACAACAACAACAACAACAACAACAACAACAACAACAAAAAAAAACCAAAAATAAAAAAAAAACTTAAAAAAAAAAAATAAAAAGAGCTAAGGGTCAGGCATGATGTAGAATTTGGGAGGCTAAGACAGCAGGATCTTAGGTTTAAGACCAGCCTCAGCAATTTAACCACACTTTCAGCAACTGACGAGAACTTGTTTTAAATTATTATTATTATTTTTTATTATTATTATTATTTTTTGCGGTACTGCGTTCTACCTCCGAGCTACACCCCAGCCCTATTTTTTATTCTTTATTTTGAAACCGAGTCTCACTAAGTTGCGGAGTGCCTCACTAGGTAGCTGAGGCTGGCCGCGAACCCGGATCCTCCGGTCTCAGCCTCCCGAATGCTGGGATTACAAGCGTGCACCACCACGCCCGGCTAGAACTTATTTTAAATTAAAACAACCAGCCGGGCGTGGTGGCGCATACTTGTAATCCCAGCATTCGGGAGGCTGAGACCGGAGGATCCGGGTTCGCGGCCAGCCTCAGCTACCTAGTGAGGCACTCTGCAACTTAGTGAGACTCGGTTTCAAAATAAAAAAAGAATAAAAAATAGGGCTGGGGGTATAGCTCAGAGGTAGAATGCCCCTGAGTTCAACCCCCAGTACCGCAAAAAAAAAAAAAAAAAAAAAAAAATTAAAACAACAACAACAACAAAACTGGGATGGGGATGTAGCTTGAAGGTAGAATGCCCCAGAGTACAATACTAGTACCAGAGGAAAAAAAGGGAGGAGGGGCTAGGGATCTAGCTTGGAGGTAGAATGCCTCTCATTTCAATCTCTAGTACCACACACACACACACACACACACACACACACACACACACACAATGCTCTGTGATTGATTCAGCTTAAATTCTGGGTTTTTTTTTGTGGTGCTGGGGATTGAACCTAGGAGCATTCTACCTTCGTGCTACATCCCTCCAGCCCTATTATTATTATTATTATTATTATTATTATTATTATTATTATTATTATTACTATTTGTTGTGGTACTGGGGTTTGAACTCAGGGGCATTCTACCTCTGGACTATGACTCCAGTCTTATTTTTTATTCTTTATTTTTGAAACAGGGTCTCACTAAGTTGTGGAGAGCCTCACAGAGTAGCTGAGGCTGACCACAAACCCGAATCCTCCTGTCAGCCTCCCAAGTACTGGTATTACAAGCATGGGACACCACGCCCGGCATTATTATTATTATTATTATTATTATTATTATTATTATTATTATTATTATTTTGTGGTACTGGGGATGGAACCCAGAGGCATTCTACCTCCAAGCTACACCCCCAGTCCTATTTTTTATTCTTTATTTGGAAACAGGGTCTCACTAAGTTGCAGAGGGTCTCACGAAGTCGCTGAGGCTGGCCAAAAACCCGGATCCTCCGGTCTCAGCCTCCCAAGTACTGGGATTACAATCATGCACCACCATGCCTGGCTTATTACTATTATTATTATTATTATTATTATTATTATTATTAATTTCACAACAGGGTCTTGCTAAATTGATGAGTCTCACTACTTGCTGAGGCTGTTCTCAAACCCGTGATCTTCCAGTCTCAGTCTCCTAAGTACTAGGATTACAGGCATGTGCCACCATACCCAGCTTGTTTTTCTTTTCTTTTCTTTTTTTTGTTGTGGTACTGGGGACTGAACTTAGGGGCATTCTACCTCCAAGCTACACCCCTAGTACTATTTTTTATTTTGAAACAGGGTCTCACTAAGTTGCGGAGAGCCTCACTAAGTAGCTGAGACTGGCCGAGAACCCAGATCCTCCAGTCTCAGCCTTCCAAGTACAGGGGTTACAAGTGTGTGCCACCATACCCGGCTTGTTTTAATTTTAATATAGACATTTGCAAAAATAGCTTGTGGGTGTGGGTGTAGCTCATGTAGAGCACTAGCCTACCACACTTAAGGCCCTTGGTTCAATATCCAGTACTGAAAGAACAAACTTTTGCTTATGTTTGCAAATCAAACAAGGTTGCGATCATTTGTAAGGCCTAACTGGTTTGTTTGTTCTGCCATGCTGAGAATCAAGTCTAGGGCCTCACCATGATGGGCAAGTACTTTCCCACTGAGCTACACTCTGTGCCCTGGCTATTTATTCATATTCTTTTATATTCTCTACAGAAATATGTTTCTCTACCCAATCTTTCCCTTCTCAGATAAGTGGCTCTACCCTCCATCTCTCCCTTTATATAAGGCAAAGCCAGCCTAGAGTTTTCCCCTTTTCTTCATTCCCCCTAATCCATCACTAAATCCTGTTAGTTCTACCCTCAAAATATATCTCAAATCCAGCCATTTTTTCCATCTCCACCCCCAGTACTATATCTTTGTTTCCATCTTATCCCTTCCAATCTATTTCTACTCAGCAGTCAGAATCTTTTAAATATATATACTGTATTAGCCGGGCATAGTGGTGCACACCTGTAATCCCAGTACTTGGGAGGCTGAGGCAGAAAGACCACAGGTTTGAGGACAGCCTTGGCAACATAGCAAGACTTTCAGCAGCCTAGTGAGGAGACCCTGTTTTCAGACAAAAATAAAAATAAAAAAAGGACGTGTGGTGAGGTGTGTAGCTCAGAGGTGGCTTAATCACCAGTAAAACACACACACACACACACACACACACACACACACACACACACGTATATTTGTTGAACGGATACATAACTAAGTGGACTAATGAAAAGGAGAAAAAAGGCCCTGGAAACCTGCATTTTGGCTAGCTGCCCAGGTGAGACAGTCAGAGAATAAGCAGGAAACAGATGTATACCTACATGAGAACAATTGGGGTATTGTTTAATGAGAGATCATTTACAAAGGTTTAGGGAAACTGTTAGGATAGTAAAATGCCCAAGGACTAGTAATAGCAGAGCTCTTCCCACCGTCCAGAAGTGTTCCTACAAGGAGGGGCCTGAGAGAATGAATACAACCTTCGTCTCTCTGATCACATACCATAGCTTCTCATGGGCGGAACCAGGTAGAGAATGAGACTGTCCTAGGGCTCCAACAGTACTTTATTCGTAAGGCTTTATTTCTTTCATTAGAAAAAAACTAAAGCTATGTGTGGTCACACATGCCTGTATTCCCAGTATTTGGGAGGTTGAAACAGGAGGATTGCTGTTGGGGGCCTAGACTGGCCAGCTGGACCTCGCCTCTAGATGGCGCCTGGCAGAGTGCCAGAAGCAGCTGCAGGTGAATAACATCCCAGGGCTGTGCCACGCCAGAGCGCATGCACCAGCACGCCCCACTCGTGGCTGGCCCAGGTGAGAGCTGTATGAGACACCTCGTGGCTTAGGCTCTGCGCAGCTTTAAAAGCCTCCACCTCTCCTCTAGAGAGCGCGCTGCTGGGGAAAGGCTGGTTGGGAAGTTGCTGGGCTGGGTTGCTGGGAGAAGTTCTGGGAGGGAGTGGTTGGGAAGAAGAAGCGGTTGGGAAGAGGTTGGCTGGGTTGCTGGGGAAGTCCTGGGAAGAAAGATTGTGGGTTGCTAGTGGAAGACGGGTTGCTAGAGAGAGGGGTTATTGGAAGTCTGTTGGAAAAGCACTATTTGGAAAGACGACTTCTGTACTGTGTTTGTTACTGTTTTGTGTAGTGCTCTTGATCCCAGAAAGAAAGAGATATAATAAAAGAGGTTCGAACCAGCAACATTCAGGCAGCGTCTTTATTGGGGCCTCATGGCTGAGGGTTCAGCCTGGGGCGCCCGATAGATTGCAGGTTCAAGGCCAGCCTCAGCAACTTATCAAGACCCCCGACAATGTAGCGAGAACCTGTTTCAAAGTAAAAAGGGCTGGGGGTGCTGGGTGTGGTGGCTCACACCTGTAATCCCAGGACTTGGGAGGCTGAGATAGAAGGATCGAAGTTTTGAAATCATCCTCAGCAACTTAGGCTGCCAGCAACTTAGCAAGAGACCCTGTTTCCAAATAAAAAATAAAATAGGGCTGGGGTTATAGCCCAGAGATAGAAGGCCCCTGGGTTACAATCCCAGTACCACAAAAAAAAAGGACTGAGAGTGTAGTTCAGAGGTAGAACATCTCTGGGTTTGATCCTAGTAACCCCCCCTACATATATATATGAAACAGGAGGAGGATAGTGGGTTCAAGGACAGCCTCTGCAATTTAGCAAGACTCTTAGCGATCTAGTGAGACCCTGTTTCAAAACAAAAAATTAAAAAGGGCTGGGAGCCGGGTGTGGTGGCGCACACTTGTAATCCCAGCATTCGGGAGGCTGAGACTAGAGGATCCGAGTTCGCGGCCAGCCTCAGCTACCTAGTGAGGCACTCTGCAACTTAGTGAGACTCGGTCTCAAAATAAAGAATAAAAAATAGGGCTGGGGGTGTAGCTCGAAGGTAGAATGCCCTTGAGTTCAATCCCCAGTACCGGAAAAAAAAAAAAAAAAGGGCTGGGAGTGTACCTCGGAGATAGAATGCCCATGGATTGTATCCCCAGTACTACCACAAAATACATACATATATACACATACATGCATACATAAAATGAGGTTGAGGTAGAATAGAAGGAATAAAAATTTAGGCAGGAAGGAGACATTGAGAAGGAAAGGAAAATATAGCTTTAAAATCTGGAGAGTTCATAGACCCCACCAGAAATCCTTTCGGACAAAAACCAGACTTCAGCGACCTCCCATCTTCGAAACCTGAGAAAGGAGGATTCAACTTGGAATGCCTACCTATCAACCGCCAATACCTGAGAAAGGAGAAGGTCCAGACTGCTTCTGTGCCTGCCTCTCTTAAAAGTTTATAAAAAGGCCCCCTTCCTCTCTTCCGTCTCTTTGCCCCCATGGCCCGGAAGATCTCCACTTACCTGTTTTCCTGAATAAATACCTACCTTTTGTTCCTGACTGGCACGTGTTAAAATTCTTTTTATCACAGAGGCCAAGGACCCACAAGTGGGACCATGTTATCCCACAACAAGGTCATGAGTGGGACCCTACTCAGGACTGACATCATATAAATAGAGGAAGAGACAGCAAAGCCCTCTCTCCCAGTGCTACTTAATTTAGCTATTTTGTCAACTTGCAAATGCAAAACATCCTGGTTTTTTTCTTTGTTTTTTGTTTTTTTTTAATCTTTTCATTCTACCCTGAAGTGTATATAAAAAAAAATGACTTCTAGCCGGGCGTGGTGGCGCATGCTTGTAATCCCAGCATTCGGGAGGCTGAGACCAGAGGATCTGGGTTCTCGGCCAGCCTCAGCTACCTAGTGAGGCACTCTGCAACTTAGTGAGACCCGGTTTCAAAATAAAGAATAAAAAAAATAGGGTTGGGGGTATAGCTCGAAGGTAGAATGCCCCTGGGTTCAATCCCCAGTACCGCAAAAAAAAAAAAAAAGACTTCTTCTTGGACTGGGGATGTAGCTCAGTGGTAAATCACATGTTTAGTAGGCACAAGGCTTTGGGTCTAACCCCAACACCCCAAACAAAAATTCTTCCTCTCAGCTCTGGATTCCTTACCTATACCATGAGAAGCAAAGGCAGGACTTAGTATGATTCACAGCTGTAACCCAGAAGTGCCTGGCAAGGCAGGCATTCATAAATATTTGTTGGATTAATTAAGCTCACTCAGTCTTGAAGAGACCTCTGCTCCCATATTGCCTGTCTCTCTCCACTAGTTCCTTGTTTTCACACATTTATAAGCCTCTCCATTTAGAAAACAACTCAGTTGATACTGCTGCTTCTTCAAATGTCTTGGTTCTCCAATTTCTTTGAATAAGTGAAATTAAGTACCATTGAGCCCTCTTTCTCCTTTTGTAGTTTGGTATCAGTTCCATCCTCCAAAGAGATAAGTGAAGCATAGTTACAGAGGCCTCCTTTCAAACCAAGCGCCATCACCCCTTCCTATCCTTCCCTTTCCTGATCTCAGCTGTCCATTCTGGGCACTTCTGATAACCACCTTTCTTAAATTCTCTACTCTCATGAGTTGAGGACATTGTACTCCCCTACTTCTATTTACCAGACCACACCTTTTCTGTCTCCTTTGGGCATATTCTTGTTTTTTTTTTTTTTTTTTTTTTTTTTTGCGGTACTGGGGATTGAACTCAGGGGCATTCTACCTCCGAGCTATACCCCCAGCCCTATTTTTTATTCTTTATTTGGAAACCGAGTCTCACTAAGTTGCGGAGTGCCTCACTAGGTAGCTGAGGCTGGCTGCAAACCCGGATCCTCCGGTCTCAGCCTCCCAAATGCTGGGATTACAAGCGTGCACCACCACACCTGGCTCCTTTGGGCATATTCTAAGATTCTAAGACTTAACCTCTGTTCATTCTGTGTGTGTGTGTGTGTGTGTGTGTGTGTGTGTGTGTGTGTGTGTGTGTGTTACTAGGGATTGAACTCGGGGGCA
>PVLC010034440.1:0-16902 GCA_004027655.1 Graphiurus murinus
CTGTTAAAGGGGGAAAAAGATTACAATAAAATGACAATGCTACATCTGCTGTGTCTTATATGCCTTCTAAATATTTCCAAATAATTGTCACAATAAACTGATGCCTAGGTAATCTCTCTATTTTGCCAATGAGGAAGCTAAGATTCAGATAGGTTCTATAAGTTACTTAAGGTCATATAAGTCATAAATGAGAGAAACCAGTACTTGAAGTCAGGCCTATGTGGCCTGAAAGACAGAGTCCTTCAAACTTCAGCTTATATAAATGAAGGACACTGTTGAAGTTTATTATATTCACAACACCTATGTGTGTGGCAGTAAGTAAGGGCTCAGGGACTGGAACCTGACGATGCTAGGCTCCTATCCTACCTTTGCCATTTTCTACCTCTGTGACATTAGGGAAGACATTTAATTTTTCTGAGCCTTAGTTTCTTCATCTGAAAAATGGCAGAGGTAGTAAGTAGGCACCGTATCGGGTACATAATAAGCAATCAGTAAATATTTTTTTTCAAAAAAAATCAGCATTTCTAAAGCATTTTTTTGAGTAATCATAAGACAGAAAGTACCTCCACTTTACATAAGATATACATTTAGAGAAAAGAACGGCGGCATAATCACCATAATTGTTGTGAAGAGAAACTTGTATTCCATTTCCACCCAAAAGGTCTAATATTACCTTGAAGTCATAAGTTTAACATCAACTAGGATGGAGATAATATCTAATTTCATTAATAAAAGTAATTTTAGAAAACCTATGAAACATGTAAATAACTAAGAGAAACATACATGTTTCCAGACAGGCTTTAAGACAATATATTTTCACATGTTGGACAATAAATCATCTCAAGATAATTTTTAGGCCTATGTTTCAATAACATGAAAAGCTAAATGACGCAAACCTCTTCTATACAGAAGCCCAGGTACATAACATACAATTGGGAAAACTTGATCGACATGGGAAATGACATTGGACACTGTTCCGACAAACTCCAGGCAGGCCACTAGCTCAAGGGAAGTTCTCTTCAGTTCCACAAGAACTTCCTGCAGCTTGACTTTAAAGAACGAAAGAGATGTATGCATGTGTGTGCAATTAAGAGATAGCCTTGATTTCTATTTTAGAGAGTATGATGCAATTGGCCAGAGTTTTAACACTAAGCAAAACTTGTTAAAGCCACACAATGCTATCATTCAAAATAAAGTTGGGGATGCCATTTAGGTGTCAGAGGGCACAGGCTGCAGTCCTTTTCAATATTTCACACTAGGGGGCTTTGGAATGATTAAGGAGGTCTCTGATTTAAAAAAAAAAAAAATGCAGTTACCCTGACAACAAGTAACTGCAGGGATTCTGCATTCTAATTTGACATATTAGACTATGGATTTAAAGTTGAGCCAGCAGCTGCTAGCTGGGTCTAGTACAAGCAGATGTTGGTTGTAGCACTAAGTATCCTTTGCCACATGTGGAACCAAACAGAGCTTCTGCCCAGAATGTTAATGGTGAAGCAAGAGTCCGAGTTTTTAGTCAGTGATACTCTTTTTGACAGCTCTAAAAGTCATGTTCTGAGGTTAAACCCTCAAAAGTGCTTATATATGTTTATTTTCAAAATATACTGTTTTTATAAATGAATATCAACAGAGGAACTGTCAGCTATCAGCAATAGGCAAGTTACTTAAGCTCTATAGGTCTCAGTTTCCCCATCTGTAAAATGAAGATAGTAAGACTGTCTTGGTCATAGGTTTTGTTGTTGTTGTTGTTTTGGTAGTACTGGGGATTGAACCCAGGGCATTCTGTCTCTGAACTACACCCCCAGCCCTATATTATTTTTTTGTTTTGAAATAGGGTCTCACCAAATTGCTGAAGGGACTTGCTAAGTTGCTGAGGCTGGCCTTAAACTTGTGATCCTCCTATCTTAGCCTCCCAAGTACTGGGATTACAGGCATGTGCCATCACGCCTGTCTTGTCATAGGTTTTTTATGAGGATTGATGATGACCACAAAATCTCTTGTGCTCTCAATAAATGTTGGTTCCTACCTATTTTATCTATTTCAGTACATAAACAGAATGCCGTCTAGTCATCTCACCACACCACCACTTCCTCTTACCTAAAGTCTAACTGCTTTGTACTCTCCTCACGTTATTCTTTTCATAGAGAGTAGGGCTGTGTCTGTCATCACTGTTCTTTCTTCTTGTTTTGAATACCTCCATCACATAGTTTGAAACAAATGTTCATCGGCAAGATTTGCAAATTCTCTATTATTTACACATGCATCTTTTCTCTCATCTAGTCTGAGAGTCCTTGGAGTGAAAGGCTCTTTTCTATTGCCTTTATCTGTCAAAAGGCATAGCATTGAGAACTGTTGAAAGCAGACACCCACAAGACTCTCTTTGATTCTTTTCTGTAATTTAAAGACATGGGGCTAAAGCATGTTTCCGACTGATTAAGATGTACAGCAGGCATACTGAGTATATATCTGGTTTCTAAATCACACCATAAATCAAATTGCTTCTTCTACATTTCCAGGACTTCTCAGGCCATCCTTCAGGCTGAGAGTCTATGGGTAGCATGCGCACACCTATTAACAGTTATTTACATGGTCTTGCCTTTATTAAATATTCAAAATTCTCAATGCAGCAATGCAGTGAGATTTCAGTGATGAAGAGATTTCTCTTTGTCAATAATGAAATCCATCTTAAAGTCAGCAAGGTAGCTAGATACATAGTTTCTAAAATGCGGTCATTACATTATAAACAGTGTATAGAGTTAACCACAATGGATTTACTTTAATAGAGCATAAATCTTTTTTTTTCTTCACAGAAGAAAGTATCTTTATGTATTTTATAACAAAAGGCAGCTGTAGTTTCAGGAAGCAGCTGGGGTTTTTGCCTCTCCACTTAGACAAAGAAATATGCAATGCACCAAAGAATAAAATGTATGAAAATCATAAACAGTTTTAAATCCTCATGAGCAGATAACTAATACAGCATGCTTGGGCAACAGATATTCAATGTGTGTTCAATCTTTCCAATACTTATTGAACAAAATAGTCCGTGACTATAAAGATATGGTTTGATGCCACTTAAAATGAAGGGTATTTTATTGAGTGCTAAAAATATAACTTAAAATGAAGACTGCTAGGAAATTGTAATAAATATAAAACAATGATTCTCAACAGGGGGGGCTTTATCAGGGACACTTGGGGGAAGCTTTCAAAACAACAGCAAAGACCAGCACAATCAAAAAGGCCTGGCCTCCTCCCTAAAAATCTGATTCAGTGATTCTAATGTGCATCCCAGGATATGAACCAATAATGACTCAAGGAACAAGACTCAAACAAAACATTTTTTGAGGTCTTTGATCCACCTTCAATTGATTCTTGCACTGAGTGAGAAAGTGGGGTTTATTTCCATTTTCCTGTATATGGATAACCAGATTTGCCAACACCATTTGTTGAAGATGTTATCTTTTTTCAGTATATGTTTTTGGCCTCTTTGTCAAAAATCAACTGGCTGTAAGTGTGCGAATTTTTTTCTGAGTCTTCTTTTCTGCTCCATTGGTCTATGTGTCTGCTTTAATACCAATATCATGCTGTTTTTATTACTATGGCTTTGCAGTATAGTTTGAAGTCAGGTATTGTGATGCCTCCACTTGAAGAGGGCATAGGACCAACACTCCGAAACAGACAGGGATAAAAACTTCCTCAACAAGACTTCAGAGGCACAATAAATTAAAATGAGGATCAATACGTGGGATTGCATTAAACTGAATAGTTTCTGTGCAGCAAAGGAAACTATTAAAAACCTCAACAGAGAACCAACAGAATGGGAGAATATTTTTGCCAGCTACTCCTCTGATAAAGAACTAATATCTAGAATATACAGAGAACTCAAGAAACTCACTGCCAAACAAATAACCCAATCCAAAAATGGGCATTTATTTTATCAATTTCCAGCTTTATCAAATATTTTTAAAGGTCACAAAGTTTTAAGGGTTAACAGTCACTTAGAATGACTTCTCAGTTATACAGATTTACAGTCTTGAAGTTGTTTTATTAACATGAATCCAACCTCCTTGAGTAGAACCATAAAGGAATCACATAAACCTGACTAATTTAACCAGAGGCTTAGGTAGGATTAGAACCTGGACTCTCAGTCTAGTTCTTAGGCCACTCTGAGATGCCAGCACTTCTAGTTTCCTCCCTAACAGCATGTCTCTTCTTGTTTTCAGATACTTAAAGCATTTTCCATAAACTTAGGTGCCAAATGAAAATTTAGCATTGCCTCTCATGAGTCGCTTTTTACAGGCTGTTACTGTGAAGGGGAATAAAACAGCCCATTACCAGTGTGCTCATTTCCAAGGATTTTGACTCAGCCTAAACAGAAGGCAGTTGGCTGCTTTCCAGTGATCCTTATGCTACAAGATGTGTCCAATAAGATTAACAGGCTCATTACCTTCCTTCCACTGAAATTATTGCTAATTCCTTTCTCCCTGATATCATTTCTGAGATTTAACATTCTGCCTTGTTTTATACCCAGCTGCATCATCGTTAGCCTAATCATCTTAACTCTAATTTTAATTTAAATGACTTCCGAAATCACAAGTGAAACTTTATATGTGTTATCTGTTGTTAATGAGCAGTCTTTAGCCCGTGGGGGTGAAAACACCAGGCCCCTGTGAACTCGTGCCAGTCTGGCTGTTAGTTACCAGTATCTTTGAACTAATGCCTCTGGAAAATTCTAGTGAAATCTCATGCAGCCCTGCAAAAACGCATGTATCCTGTAGGACTCAAAAGAAACCTGGCACAATATAGTATTGTACACTTCAAAATTTGTGAAGAAGCCGTGCATGGTGGCATATGCCTGTAATCTTAGTATGTGGGAGGCTGAGATAGGAGGATTGCAAATTTGAGGCCAGTGTTGATAACTTAGCAAAGACCCTATCCCAAAGTAAAAACTAAAAATGGCTAGGGATGCAGCTCAGAGGTAGGAAGTCCCTGGGTTCAATCTCCTGTACTATAAAAAAAAAATTAAGATTTTTAACAATTGCTCGTTGTTATGTTACCACAACAAAAGACAAAGGGACACAAGGAATCTCGTAGGGGCAAGGGGGCAGGTGATGAATTCCTCTATTACTTTGGCTTTGGTGACGACATCCTGTGTGTTTGTATGTGTCCAAACTCACCATATTGTACAAACTAAATATGTAAAGTTCTCTGTATGTTCATTATAAAGCTGTCAAAAATAAAAAGGTAGCTGGGGCTCTAAGAAGTTCACTGAGAAGACTCAAGACTAGACATAAGCTTTCAGAGATTTCCCAGCATGACATAGTTATCTTGAAAATATCATAAGGCATGAGCTGGTAAGATTGTACAAGGAAAGATCCAGTAGTTTTTCTAGAAGGACCTGTGTTCACATCTTGGTTCTGCTTCAGATAATATTTATAAGTTTGAACAAATTACTTGAGCTTGCTATGCTTCAGGGTATTCATCTGGAAAATGGTAGGAACTCAACTACCTCATAAGAGGCTGTGAAAATCTAATGAGATAATGTATCTAACATAGGAAAAATGGGTAAATATTGTATATACTTTCCAATCTGTAAGCAATAGTCACTCATATCTTAATGCTACCATACCCATACCATAAATAACTATAATTCAACATAAATATCTTAGCATTCTTTCAGTACAAGTGCTGATAATTATTTACCCTTTTTTTTTTTTTTTTTTTTTTTTGCGGTACTGGGGATTGAACTCAGGGGCTTTCTACCTCTGAGCTATACCCCCAGCCCTATTTTTTTTTTTTTATTCTTTATTTTGAAACCGAGTCTCACTAAGTTGCAGAGTGCCTCACTAGGTAGCTGAGGCTGGCCACGAACCCGGATCTTCTGGTCTCAGCCTCCCGAATGCTGGGATTATAAGCGTGCGCCACCACGCCCGGCTTTGACCCATTTTTTATAACTAGTAATTACCACCAAACATGCTAGTGATTTTCAATTTTATCATCCAAATTTTTGGACTACTTGAAAAAGATATTCTAAATTAGGGGCAAGTTGGGTGGTAAGGTAGAAGAAAAACTAAGGAAAAATAAATCTTTTTATGTCTGTTGAAAATGGCATTTTTTAAGGTCACAGGATGGAAGTCTGGTGCATGACCTAAGAATGTGAAACAATATTTCCCAGAGGATAGTCACCAGTTGGTTTTTATCCTTACTTAGACATGAACAGGAGGAAACTAGCTTAAATTTCATTTGGTTTAGAGTAATGGAAGAAAGCTATGAAATCTAATTCCTGAGAAATCTTTTCCTCAAAATAAAACAGAGACTTACTGCCTCCCATGGTTTCACAGCAGCCCTGACTCTAAGTATGAGAAAAAGCTAGACGGAGCTTTAGTCATCCATCTCTATAATCCCCTTCGAGGGATGAAAACAAGCAATTACGAGCCTATTATGCCACAGGTGTTTTCACTTGTATTCATTTAATCTTCACTAAAAACTGTTTTTCCTACTTTTCCAGTGAAGATGCAAGCTGGGAGAGTTTATCTTGCCCGAGGGCACCGGGCTGATGAAAAGCAGAGTTAGACCCCAACACCGTGAGCTTTACCAACCTATTTTGGTAAAACCATGCTTCTACCGTGACACTCTCAATTTTTCATTCCTATTTTAAAAATGATATCATCAAGATTTAAGAGGTGTGAAAACCAAAGTAAATTGGTAATAGAGCTATTATTTATTGAGCTATCTAATATATGCTGAACATACAAGCCCTCTACAATAGCTCATTTGATAATGATCACTAACATTTGAGACAAGTACTACTATTATCCCTGTTTATAGACGGAAACCTAACACTCCAGAGAGTTCACTTGCTGCCCTGGGTCACACCCTGGTAGGTTGTAGAGCCAAGATTTGAACCATGTGGTTTGACTCCATAGACCAAGCACAGCTACTAGATACTGTGGACACTCTAAAGATGTGTGGTTTCATGGTTTGATTAAATAGAAATTCTTTAAATTTCCATTATCTTTACGGGTGTATATGCAGTTGTTAAAGAAACTTAATAGTCGTTAACTAACATCAGTAACAAGCTCAGTTAAGTGCAAGGGTATTTAAAGATTTAAATGTAAGTGGTTTCTAGTCCAGAAATAAAGTCTCTGGGCCCCTTTTTAAAAGATCAAGAATTTCTGTTAACACATCAAGCAGCCAACAAATGCCTCTAGACATTTTGGATTCTCCTGATGTTCTGGGACATTTTGGCAGGCTCTAGAAAGGATTGGGATGCATCAAAATACAGGCTAATAGAGCTCATGCCTGAGGGGCTAGAGAAAGCCTTTCAACTGCTAGGGAGGCATTTTCTTCCGACCTGCACAGAGACTAAGAAGCAAGCACCTAAGTCCATTAGACATCCAAAACCCAGCACACTTCATTTTTTTTTTTCATCAAGTCACATATATTTGGAAGTAGAAAGAGCCAGTTGAGGTCATCTAACCCAACCCCTTTATCTTGCAGGTAAGGAATTTGAGGACCAGACGAAGTTAAGTACCTTCTCTAGAGTCAGAAAGCTAATGAGTGCCAGAGTTAGCAGTAAGTCACTTCCATGAACACACATGCTTTCAAAGTGAAATTAATTACCTGTGCTCTCAAGTGACTCTTCAGAACACCCATGTAGCTGGAAAATCTCTGATGTTTCTGTGAAATCTATGTAACCCAAGAGGATCTAGAATGAACTTTTCAACACTGAGCAAACTAAGGCAGCAGTCTTTAAAATATGCTTCGTTGAGTGAAATCATTACCATTTGGGTTGATGTTACTAACAATCTTTTTCTATCCAAAGTTATCGTTTTAACCACAGTAAATGCTCAAGTATTTTTGTCTCTTTTCTCCTAGATAAGAGACATGTAAAACATTGATAGACTTAGATATAAGGGATAAAATTATTTGACATCTGTAAACTTTGTAATACAAATTCCCAAAATGTGATTCTTTTGATTTTACATAAAAAGCTTCTTCTAGAATCTAGCCCACGAACCATCCCTGTTTCAATTGTTGAAAAAATTCACATGGATGATATAATAGTAGTCCACTGGTATTAAGAATTTAATTACCAAATGTAGTGTTGCAAAGTATTTAAAAGGAGTGAACATTATTTTCACAAGAGGCATATTGTGAAAGTTAATTTGTTTCAACTTGCTTAATAGATCTATGTAAAGATCTAAGGATTTGCCTTTAGGAGATGTGGTTAAATTATACTAAAGGATAAAAGGGAAACATCAGTGAGCAAAAATAATAATAATAATAATAACAACAATAATAAATTCTACAAGGTTCAAGTGAATTTGGAGGGAGGAAAACATGACTGTTCAGTCAAAAATCAATAGCAAACACTTACTAATCTCCCACATGATTGATAAAATGAAACAGAAATTGAGGAGGAAGGGAGGGAGAGGGAGAGGGAGAGGGAGAGGGAAAGGGAGAGGGAAAGGGAAAGGGAAAGGGAGAGAGAGAATATAGAGTCTGTGGAAACATCCTGAGAACAGACCAAAATACTACTTCCAATGGGAAAAATCCCACATCAATTATGTTGAAATATGATTTTGGGTAAAATATAATGGCAGAAAAGAACTAACTCTGATAATTGTAAAATCATGTAGTTTGATACTGAGAATACCCAAATTTCCACAATTACTAACATGAAGACTTACACATTTTCAGAAAGAAAAACCCTCTGTCATACTTGACATTTCTGAAATGTGTAAAATGTATAAATAATAAAATTCCCCATTTGATAATCTTTTTAATTTTAAAAAAGGATTAAACACAATGGAAAAACAAGGCAGCAGTGTCCATTTCACACAGTATATAAAGCCAAATGTTCATGTTATTCCCTAGTACAGGAAACCAATATTTCATAATCATTTGATCACTACATGGCACTAGGCTTCAAGAATATTCCATGGCTCTTTGATGATAATTATTCTTTGATTTTCTTGTCCTAGGAAATACAGAACCAACCTACATGTCCATCAGCAGATGAATGGATAAAGAAAATGTGGTATATACACACAATGGAGTTTTGCTCAGCCATAAAGATTATAATCATGTCATTTGCAGGAAAATGGACGGAGCTGGATAACATCATGCTGAGTGAGACCAGCCAGACTCAGAAAGTCAAGGGTCCCTTGTTATCTCTCATATGTGGAAGAAAGAGAATAGGAAAGATACTTCACGAAAACGAGAAGAAAGGTGAGTAGAGTAGTGGAGAGAGATGGGGGAGGGAGATAGAGTGGGGAATTGAGGCTTGAGGAAGAAAACAGACCAAATAATGTCATGTTTCCGTATGAATGTATCACTACTAACCACACTAGCATGTACAGGGAGGGAAGAGGAGTGGAAAGGAGTGGAGCAAGGAGGAAAATGCACCAAGAGATGTTGTATGCATATATGAACATATTGCTCTGAATCTCACTACCATGTATGACTACAATGCACCAATAAATATCTAAAAATTAAATTAATAAACAAATTGCCCAATAATGGCAGTTGGGTGTAAAAAGAGTTTTCTAAGTGTCAGGTGCTGTGCCGAGTGAAAAAATAATCTCCCATTAAATTTTTAGTCTAAACAGTCCCATGAGGAAGGTACTGTTTCCCTTTAAGTGAGACGACTGAGGTATAGGTGGATAAGAACCTTCCCATGGTGACATGCTAATAGATGGCATGAAGGAATTCAAACCTGGGTCATCATCCATCCAACTACAGAACCCACCTAGTCTACCAAGAGGCTCACTGCCTGCCTTTAGGAAGCTGATCCTTTAAGGAGAAAGGCCTCAAGTATGATGATTTTGTTTGGCATTTTTTTCTTTTCCTCTTTAACATAGTAGGACACCAATGAGTAATTATTAAAATGAAAAGGACGCATCCTGTTTAAACTGATAAATTAGGGGTATGGTTTGTCTATGAGGGGAATTCTCTGATAATGGTGTTGAACCATAAAATAACCCAAGCTACTAGCAGAGTATATCTAAGTATTATTATTATTAGTCTTGATAATTATGTTACTGGTGAACCAAAGAGTAGAAAGCCTCCAACTTCTACCGAAAATTCTAAATTGAAGGTAAAGTCAAATGTCTGATGAAGGTACAGAGGGTCATACTGAAATATAGAGATGGACTGGGTTGTGAGACACAGAAATGATCTCAGATGAGAAGTGTGGCTGGTATATAAATTACCAAGGCTTTTCTTTTCAATGATTTCCATATCTACCTGCAAGTGTGACATGCTGACCATATACCCATTTTCAAGTCACAGTTTTAAATAATAATTTCTTCTAATAATCAAATTATAATCTAATAATTTCTTCTAATAGTCAAAATTCAAGCCAATAAATAAGAATCACAAGTGAATTTGAACCACCAAATAATTTATATTATCCCATCTTTCCTATAGATAAACTTTATATAATTTAGAAAAATTATTTACCTTATTATTTCATAATGTAATGTAATTGTACATGACTAAAATTAAAATTGTAATCAATGTCTTTAGACTCTGTTATTCCCATTAAATGCATTCATGATTGAGCCACTGATATATTTTATCTGTTTAGTGTACAATTTATTACAGCAAAAAATATATAGTATCAACATTTAAGCTGAAAATACCAACTATTTATTTGTTTGAATTAGAATACAGACAGTGGAGCTGATTTCTCACAATACTGCCATAATCAGTATTATTAAAACTCACTGCAAATGACACACCACATAAAACAGTATAAAAGCAGTATTCTGTAAAAGGACTTTTCCTTTGTACCAGAGAAGGACTGAGGCTTTTTGCTATAGTGATCTGTAGAGCATAAAATAAGGAATAAGAAGAAGCAGTTCACTGGATGGCTTTAGAAACATAGGAGTCTGATTCTATAAAAAGAATATGTATGTTTTCTAAATTATTAGAAATGACCTCTTCTAGGAAAAAGAGAATGGGAATTAGACAATTTTTTAAGGCAGTTCTAGAACTATGACTTCCACTTCAAACATTTATTAAAATTTCATTGTAATTCAGCATAAGGTGCAAATTAAAATGGTTTTGAAAAGTTGCCTCAAAACAGCTTATATAGCCTAAATATTTTTAATTTATTTCCTCAGTAGAACTTTTTATATGATATCTTATTTGAATTCATTTTTGGAGAAAATATTTCATAATATTCAATGAACCTTAAAATATTTTAGAGTTTAATAAGATCAGAAATCTAGCCAGCTGTGGTGGCACATGCCTGTAATGCCAATACTTGGGAGGCTGAGGCAGGAGGATTGCAGGGTCAAGATCAGCCTCAACAACTTAGTGAGACCTGTTTCAAAATACAAAATAAAATACAGCTGGGGAGTATAGCTGAGAGGTAGAATATCCCTGAGGTCAATCCCTAATACCACCCCCCCCCAAAAAAAAAGAGAAAAGGAAAAAAAGAAAATTAGGAATCTTTCCTGGAAATGGTATTTGTAAGTAATAATAAAAATTTTAAATTCTAGCTACCAAACCTCTGACCTGTGATAACAAAAGTTGGGATGAACACTCCTCTCCAACCTGCTGTCCCTTGTCCCTCTCTCAAACACCTTCTTGCTAAACATAAAGACTTTTTGTTGTTTGTAGCTCATTAGACATTGCAAAACAAAAAAAACCATCACCTTTCAGCTACTAAGATCTCCCTTGATACAAATGCCTAGAGAAGACAGCAATATGATTCCAAAGATGCCCAATTCTAAGCCCATTTATATGAACTTAGAATTATGTGTATTATTTTGATATGCTTGTGATAGAAAAGCTAGCCAAGAATTCTTAAAGGAGTCACCATACACATATCCAACATAGACAGTAGAAACATATACTGATGTCCCTGAAATATAAACAATTATTTTTATCTTGTTCAACTCAATTATTAGCATGAATAATGACAAGAACACAATACATTAATGTAAGTAGTTAAGGACTTTACATCCTATCAATTAATGTTTGCCTAAAAACAAATAAAGGACCTATTTTGTGAAATACTGGTTTTCATTTTCAAACCTATAGTTTCACATTTGTCTTTTAAGCTAAGTACCAAATTTACATACTGTGTGAAATTTGCAATAAGGCCTTTCAATGGTATGAAAGAAGGACTTAGGCACTGTAATAAGTACATAAGATTAGAATTTGCATTACCCTTTCACATGCATGAAGTACAAAACAACTTCCTGCGCAGAGGTAAATGACTCACTGCAGTCACAGTGTTGGTAAGTAAGTCTCTATCCTACAAATATTTAGGACTATATTCAACTCAAACATTTCCTCAACTCACCAATTTTGCCTCACTCTGCAGCTGTGAATCATCTTGTGTACAAAAGTCAGATCCAGACGTTAGATAGATATATGAGAAATTAACAAATCTAGGTCACTTTATACAATGTACTCAGTATTCCTATCTCTGCTTAAGTTCTCTAAGATAGGTAGGGAAAGTGTTTTGACTGCTCACCTTGTGCAAATGAGGGAAATGAGGCCCACAGTGTTACCTAGCATGACTTACCTAAGTGCATCTAATGAAAAGGTAGGCAAGCCATTCAAACCCATGTGTTCCCTCTAAATCCCAGGACCAGCCGGGCGTGGTGGCGCACGCTTGTAATCTCAGCATTTGAGAGGCTGAGACCAGAGGATCCAGGTTCGTGGCCAGCCTCAGCTACCTAGTGAGGCACTCTGCAACTTAGTGAGACCCTGTTTCAAAATAAAGAATAAAAAATAGGACTGGGGGTATAGCTCGGAGGTAGAATGCCCCTGAGTTCAATCCCCAGTACCGCAAAAAAAAAAAAAAAAAAATCCCAGGACCTAAGCATATGATCCTTTCTCACACCCACAGTGCGTCGTTACCTAGTCTGAGGGCTGACAAAAAGGTGGCAATGTCTAGCCTTCTGCATGTTTACAATATTCTGTATGCACCACTCAAGTCTATTTTATTCTTTCTTGTGTCTTGGCCATGTGTCCCACAATCTCTACATAAGTTCTTTGAGAGACTTGGTTATAAGCTTTGGCCTCTCTGAAACTGCCAACAATTACTACTACTACAGCATCAAGGACCTGTGCATGTTTAAAAATACTTGTTCATTCACTAACTAAAGATGAAAGGTGTAGGAGGACTGTACGAGAGTTACTGTATGGCACAGGCAAATTAAGCTCATGTATTACCCAGTTCTGTTTTTAAAATTCTGTAGAGGTTTTTTTTTCCTATTCTCAAACAAAACAAAAAACTGCTGATACTGGTATATACTGATAATATCCAGTATTTTCAATGAAGTGGAGACTCTCAAACAATATTAGTGGGGACAAAAATCTTCCTGGGTATGATTTAACAACATTTAAACATAGTATTTTAAGTTGCAATCACAGTAGTTCTAATTGTAGAAGTATTTCCTAAAGAAATAGAGTGTTCCAAACACAACCCAAAACTTTTACTTTTGACATACAAAACTAGGAGAGAACCAAAATACTCATTACAATCCAAGCTTTCAGACTCTTAAAAGAGTGTATGGGACAAAGAAGCCAGTTCTTTCTGCTCTAAATAATTTTCATATAATTGAAAGTTGTTTCTACATGTTTTAATCTTTAAGGATGGCAATTTCTTTGTCCCTTTGTACCCATTGCATACCTTTATCACATGATGCTTTTCCTGGAATTCAGGAATCTTAAACATTTGACACCAATACGTTGTACCTTTGTTTGGGATGGGGACCTGTCTTAATAAAAAGGGGAGGAAGAAACAAAGTCACATTTGGTTGTCATATTATATTAAATACAATGACGTAAGCAAAAACTTTCAGTATAACCATCCCTACAATCATAAGACCTAAGGAAACTTACGTCCTGATTTACCAGGTCAAAGTATGGTAAATCTGTAGACAACACAGTGGTTTTCTCAGGATTCAATAACCGCAGACTCTTGGTTCCCCGGTTGGAGTCATGGTATGTAGGTCCAGCTTCTCCCACATCTTCCTGGTGGTAGGCCCAGATCACCCTCACTGTGCTATCCTGGGGATCAGACATGGGCATGTTATGTCTCATAAGAGCACTTTCCTTACCACTGACTTGAGTTCAAAGAACTCTATTTAAAGCAGAATATAAAAGTAAAGAAAATAATGACATTTGGAGTTCTCAACATGGTCTCCAACATTAATTTCATAAATCTAATTAAGTCATTAAGGATCCAAATAGATGAGTTACTCTTTGGAAAGAATCATCATTCTCAGTACACAAGACATGTCTTCCAAAATAAAGGACAATTAGCTTAGAAATTATGCTTTCATGAATAAGACAGCAGCAAGTCATTGCCATGCCAGAACTCCAACCTAGCAGTTAGCAAGCAGATATTCTTGTTAAGCATCAGGGGCTTTGGAAAATGAAAACCCGCTTCAGTAGAATGGGATATTTCAGGGGAGAAAATACAATGAAAATTAAAATTATGTAAGACATTTCCTTTCACAATAGATTTTTTTCCAGATATATGCATAAATTTATAGAAAGTGCAAATACAGAAGGAATTTCTGACTCTGGGTTTGTTTGTTTGTTTTACTAGAATCAATCTATAGTCACTCTATGAATCCTGAGAATTTCCAAGGCACCAGGGTACCCCTACTAGGGAAAGTACTGACAGGTGAAATTGTTTTCCACTGAACCACCAAGAGAGATTGCCCAGAGGGATGTAGGCAGGAAAGGTTTGCTGGGGTGTAGAGAAATTATTCAGTCTTCCCACAGATAAAAGGTGTTTTTTCCAGATCTTTGTAATAAGAACTTTGAAAATAGACAATAAAGCATAAGCTATTTACTTTAAATGTTCTCTTTGCTATATTCTCTCTTAATAAGTCAAATGACTATAATTATTATTCCAATTTAAGCATAATTGCACTGTATATTACATGAAAAGAAATCCACATCTTTGTGTGTGTTTTTCTTCCTCTTTTATTCTGTAGCTTAGTGAAAATTGGAATTACTTTAGATTTTTTTATACTCCCATTTTTAAAGCTTTAATTTATCAAGTAGAAAAGATAATTTTACTGGTCTATACAAAATGTATTTGATGCAAGCAATTCAGGGAAATTTCCAAAGTGCCACACAAATTATATGTCCTCCAAATATTTAATATGCATATGCCTGAAGATATTAAGTTTTGCATGAAATCTGAAAATAAAAAAATCTCTTGTATGATATGCCAGTAGGCAATTATAATTAGATGACTATTCACTTTGATTTTATAAATTTACAAAGATACATCACTTACAAATCAGATGAATTATATCTTGATACTCAGAATCATAATTTTCTCTTGTATAATACATTCCTTCAAACCCTTCTCTATTGTTTATTTTCAAATTTTATAGAGAAGCTAAAATGTATTCATAAGTACGATCATATGAACTTTTAAAGAGTTCTTCAAAATGTGACATTCACACAAAAACTACCTTTATAGAAATTGATAGTCTTAGATTATATTTTTCTTCTTTGGCTTCTAAAGAGATTTCAGAAGTATTCTAAAGGACTGTTTGATTTTGTTGTCAAAGATTATTTTTCAGCATTTGCTCCTTTTAATCTGTAAAGTGTTTCAGGAGTACGCGGTACAATCTATGCAGGATCATACTCACCCACTCATTCCTTACCGTTAGGCTCTTGTCATTCATGTCACATGTGTGCAGCTCTCGGGTAAACTCAATTACTGTGTGTGTGCTGTTTTCCATGGCGTATTCTAGGTGGTAATCTTGCTGGGTATCTTTTCTCAACTCTTTATTTGCATTTGTAAAATAGTCCTGTGGGAAATATGAAAATGGATATTCTAAACACAGAGGGAAAATAATTTGAGAGAATGTATAGGATCCTAAAATCCCAGTTCTGGGTTTGCTTTCTACAAAATCCTTTATCTACACCCATTTTATAAGTCCTGGGAATTTCCCAGGGGCTGAAATATTCCAACTAGAAAATCGGTTATCTGGGAAAATGGCTTACGTTTGAACTTCTGGCCTTTCAGAAAAAGGCAGCACAGGTTTATAATATCATAGAATATACATATGGAGGAACATTAGAGATTACTGAGGACTTTTCCTTCATTTACAAATGGAAAAGGGCACTTCAGCGCTGGGAAATATCTTACTCCTAAATGAAATAACAAGTGAGCAGCAAAGCCAGATCCAGCTCCAAGCTCAGGACACTCCAGTATTACACCCCCCTGGAGCAGCATCCCCATTCATAAAAGCAAAGATACACGGGAGGGGTTGTTACAAGTGGCACAGGCTTATTACAATGAAATGCAATGGGAAAATATGCAAAGAAATGGAAGAAGTTGAATTACAAGATACTGGAAAATCTAGGGAAGTGTTATTTTTGTGATTCAGCATAATTTTTGTGCTAAACTTGCTCAATGGTGCACATACCACTTCTGGGAGGCAGACAGATGCAATGGAGACAGCATAGGCTTTGGAATCAAATGCCTAGGAGCTGACTCCAGGCTGTCCCCCCAGTCCTGCAGAATTGTTCAACTCAACCTCTGAGAGCTTTAGTTTTAACATTAGTAAAATGGGAATAATATGCATCTATTTATAGATTTTTGGAAGAAAATAAATGAAATAGTATGTATGGGAGGGGTACCTACCATGGTTAGTACACATTCAATGCTCATTTACTTCTTTATTCATCAATATATTTTTTTTCTCAAAAAAACATTTCCCTCTGCCTTTACCATTAGCTTACTATACTGAGAGTTATCAGTGTTATGCTGTTAATTTTACTCACTTATAAAGGACAAAATATTTGCCTTAGGTATACTTTTTAGTACCTAGTGATATTTTATTTTTAGAAAGTGTGTTTTAGAATATACATGCTGAAATATAACTATAATTACTTTTTTTT
>PVLC010034441.1:0-16941 GCA_004027655.1 Graphiurus murinus
CACATCAAAGTCAATCACTAAACTGACCAGGAGATAGGGGGAGGGTGGGTGGGAATTGGGGAAGGGTTAATGAGAAATATGTGCATGGATGTCTTTACCTGTACTAGTTTGTACCCAACAAAAATGTGTAATTAACCCGGTTGTACCCAAAAAATGTATAAAACTCCATGCTAAAAAATTAAAAAAAGAAATAAAAAATTAAAAAAAAAAAAAAAAAAAAAAAAAAAAAAAAAAAAAAAAAAAAAAAAAAAAAAAAAAAAAAAAAAAAAAAAAAAAAAAAAAAAAAAAAAAAAAAAAAGAAATACAGGAGATCGTCAAAAACTCCTTTGAGAAACTATACTCCAACAAAATGGAAAATCTAGAAGAAATTAACAAATTTCTAAACACATATAATCTTTCTAAATTGAGTCAAGAAGATATAGAAAACTTAAACAAACCAATAGCAATCAAAGAGATAGAAGTGGCAATAAACAGTTTACCATCAAACAAAAACCCAGGGCCAGATGGTTTTCCATGTGAATTTTATGAAACACTTATAGAAAGAAGAGATAATCCGTATACTCCTCAAACTATTCAGCGAAATAGAAAGAAACGCATTCTATGAAGCCAACATCATATTAATACCAAAACCAAATAGACACAGCTCAAGAAAAGAAAACTATAGGCCTATAGCACTAAAGAACTTAAATGCAAAACTGCTAAACAAAATACTACCAATGTGCATTCAAAACCACATCAAGAAAATGATACACCATGACCAAGTCAGGTTCATCCCAGGGATGCAAGGCTGGTTGAACATATGAAAAACAATCCATGTAATTCTCCACATAAACAGAATCAAGGACAAAAATCACATGATCATTTCAATTGATGCTGGAAAAGCATTTGACAAGATCCAATACCCATTCATGCTAAAAGCACTGTAGAGAATCGGACTAGAAGGAACATACCTCAACATCATAGAGGCAATACACTATAGGCCCACAGCCAAAATCACATTAAATGGAGAAAAACTGCAAGAGTTCCCACTAAAATCAGGAACAAGACAAGGATGTCCATTATCACCACTTCAGTTCAACATAGTACTTGAGACTCTAACCAAAGCAATAAGACAAGAGAAAGAAATCAAAGGGGTAAAAATAGGGAAAGAAGAACTAAAATTATCCCGTTTTGCAGATGACATTTTACTATACTTAGAAGACCCAACAAACTCAACCAAAAAACTTATAGAACTGATCAACAAATTCAGCAAAGTTTCTGGATGCAAAATCAATCTTAAAATATCAGAAGCTTTCCTGTATGCCAAACATAAACCCACTGAAAAAGAAATCCAGAAAACAATTCCACTCACAATAGCACCCTGAAAAATAAAATATTTAGGGATAAACCTGACCAAGGAGGTAAAAGACCTCTACATGGAAAACTATCAGAGATTGAAAAAAGAAATTGATGAAGACCTTGGAAGATGGAAAGATCTTCCACACTCTTGGATAGGCATATTAAATATCAAAATGGCCATCCTCCCCAAAGTGATTTACATATTCAATGCAATACCCATGAAATTACCAAGATCACTCCTCACAGACATAGAAAAATCAGTCCTTAAATTCATTTGGAACAACAAAAAGCCTAGAATAGCCAAAGTATTTCTTAGCAACAAGTACCATGCAGGAAGCATCACAATACCTGACTTCAAACTCTACTACAAAGCCACAGTAATAAAAACAGCATGATATTGGCACAAAAACAGACACATATACCAATGGAGCAGAATAGAAGATTCAGAAACAAACCAACATGCTTACAGTCAACTGACTTTTGACAAAGGAGCCAAAAACATATACTGGAAAAAGGATACCCTCATCAACGAATGGTGTCGTCAAAACTGTTTAACCATATGCAGGAAAAAGGAAATAAACCCCACCTTCTCACCCTGCACAATACTCAAGGTAGATCAAAGACCTAGAAGTCAGCCCAGAGACCTTGCAGCTACGTGAAGAGGGCATAGGGCCAACACTTCAACACATAGACACAGGTAAAAACTTTCTCAACAAGACCCCAAAGGCACAAGCAACTCAAAGAAAGATCAGTATATGGAATTGCATTAAACTGAAGAGCTTCTGTGCAGCAAAGGAAACTATCAAAACCTCAACAGAGAGCCCACAGAGTGGGAGAAAATTTTAGCCAGCTACTCTTCTGATAGAGGACTACTATCTAGAATATACAGAGAACTCAAGAAACTCACAGCTAAGAAAACAAATAACAATTAAAAATGGACAATGGATCTAAATAGACACTTTACAAAAGAAGAAATACAAATGGCCAATAAATGTATGAGGAAATGTTCTACATCATTAGCAATCAGAGAGATGCAAATCAAAACTACCCTGAGATTTCACCTAACCCCAATCAGAATGGCAATCATCAAAAACATGAACAACAACAAATGCTTGTGAGGGTGTGGAGAAGTGGCAACCCTAATACATTGTTAGTGGCATTGCATATTAGTGCAACCACTTTGGAAAACAGTATGTAGCATCCTTAGATGAATGGGAATCAACCTACCATATGATCCAGCAATACTATTTCTGGGTATCTACCCAAAGAATGGAAATCAAACTATCAGACCAATACATGTGTATCTATGTTTATAGCTGCACAATTCATAATTTCCAAACTCTGGAACCAGCCAAGATGTCCATCAACAGATTAATGGATTACAAAACTGTGGGGCATGTACACAATGGAATTTTATTCGGCCATAAAGAAGAACAAAATCATGTCATTTGCAGGGAAACGGATGCAACTGGAAAACATTATATTAAGTGAGATTAGTCAGTCATGAAAAGTAAAACATCATATGCTCTCCCTAATATGTGGAAGCTAGGGAGAACATGGGACACTAGAGGGACTCCAGATGAAGAAGGAGAAACCTTAGGCGAGCAAAGAAGTTGACCTAACGGAAGGTGATGGGGGAGGGAGGACACCCTAATGCACATGATGTATTTTCACAAACCTATATAAAGTCAATCACTAAACTGAACTTGAGAAGGAGGGGAGGGCAAGGGAGTGGGGTGGGAATTGGGGAAGGATTAAATGAGAAATGTGTGCATGTATGCCTGTATCAGCTTGTACCTAACAAAGATGTATGATTACAATGCATCAATTTAAAAACTAAAATTAAAATAAAAAAGGAAAATATAAAAAAAGAAAACTTAAACAAAAATAACAATCAAAGAGATAGAAATGGCAATAAAGAGTTTACCATCAAACAAAAGCCCAGGACCAGATGGTTTTCCAAGTTAATATTTTAAAGCATTTATAGAAGAGTTAATCCCAATACTCCTCAAACTATTCTGTGAAATGGAAAGAAACGAGACTCTCCTAAACACTCTCTATGAAGCCAACATCACATTAATACCAAAGCCAAATAGACACAGCTCAAGAAAAGAAAACTATAGGCCTATAGCGCTGATGAACTTAAATGCAAAACTGCTAAACAAAATGCTAGCAATGCACATTAAAAACCACATCCAGAAAATTATACACCCTGACCAAGTTGGGTTCATCCCAGGGATGCAAGGCTGGTTCAACATACAAAAAATAATCCATGTAATTCACCACATAAACAGAATCAAAGACAAAAATCAAATGATCATTTCAATTGATGCTGAAAAAGCATTTGACAAGATCCAACATCCATTCATGCTAAAAGTACTGCAGAGAAGAATTGGAGAAGGGTTAAATGAGAAATGTGTGCATGTATGTCTTTACCAGTTTGTACCTAACAAAGATGTATGATTATAATCCACCAATAAAAAAATTTCTCAGTTATTAACTGAAGATATAAAGACTTCCTAGCTTACAGGATTGTCGTGAAAGTTAAAAGAGAATAATGTAGAGCAAGTGCTTTAAACAGCCTTAACATTAATCTCTCCACGTTAATTTAGTTGTGATTCTACTTACAAGCACAACAATGGTAAGCATTCAATAGTTAGTGGTAGTTGTGGGTGGTGGTGGTGATAGTAGTGTTAATAATAATATCAATTACCATCACCATTGGTCTCTTCCACTAGATCATATAGACTTTAAGGGCAAGGGACATGTCTCCTGTCTGCTTTTTTCCTGATATTCCTCTAACCTCCCAAATACTCATCTGGCTCATTTGATGGTTGCTCATTTATTTACAATAGTATTGCCTCAAAGATATAAAATCACATCAGGAGTATAATTTTCATATTTTATTGTGAACTCCAGAAGTCCTAGGATATTTTTTCTTGGTTTGCATGAATGAGTATTTAGGTAGAAGTTGCCAAAGTAATCATATGCCAGTAGACTGAGAAGAATAGGAAATACATATATATATATATATATATATATATATATTTTTTTTTTTTTGGCGGTACTGGGGATTGATCTCAATGGCATTCTACCCCTGAGCTATACCCCCAGCCCTGTTTTTTATTCTTTATTTTGAAACAAGGTCTTACTAAGTGGCGGAGTGCCTCACTAGGTAGCTGAGGCTGGCCACAAACCCAGATCCTCCAGTCTCAGCCTCCCAAATGCTGGAATTACAAGCATGTGCCACCATGCCAGGCTAATAGGAAAATTCTTAATCATCACAAACTCCTGTGGCATGTACAATTGAGGAGAAAAAAGGAGAGTATGAAGGAAGGGGAGGAGGGAGAGAGGGAAGGAAACACACTAAAATGCCATCTGATAAATTGCTGTCAGATTCTATTACTTCTTGCAGTTCATGCTGTATTGTTTTAATCTTCAGGAGAAAGCCAGCATTGAGGCTTATCCACCATTGTCCATCAAACCATTTCTGTAAAGCATTTTCCAGAGTTTACATTTATAAGTAGACTAGATACTGGAGCCTAAACACAACAAGTTATTTGGCCTGTCATTTCTTTCCAGCTGATAATAATAGAACTCTGAATGTAGATTCCACTGCAATGACTCTACCTATGTCTGATCCAACTGCATGGGCCACAGCAATGAATAACCTTGGGATGGCACCACTGGGAATTTCCGGACAACCCATTTTACCTGGTATGTTATTTTTAATCATCTCACAAGTGTGTTTTTATTGACCATAGGATAATAAATATAACAAGAAGACACAACTTATTTTGAAGTTAACATTTACCAGATTCTGCCTAGAGTGTGCATTTTTGTAATATGAACTTTATAGTCTAGGGAGCCTGTAGTTACTATTACACTCCTGATTGCCCTTTGTACAAACGAAGGATATATCTGAGGCAGGGTATGGTCATCAGACATGTAAACAGCTCATTGAAATGAAAGCCAATAAGATTTTGGCAAGTGATTACAAAGCTTGTCTAATTTTATAGGTTTCTTGGAGTGGGCAAATAAACATGAACATGGAAAGAGAAGTAACTTAGATATCCCCCAGATCTTAGATTCCTGAAAGAGAGGAAAGAATATGTAGGGACATCAGCCCAAAGACTATTTTTTGTGTGTGTGTTACTGGGGGTTGAACTCAGGGGCATTCTATCTCCGAGCTACACCCCCAGCCCTATTTTTTATTCTTTATTTCAAAACTGAGTCTAAGTTGCGGAGGGCCTCACTAGGTAGCTGAGGCTGGCCGCGAACCCGGATCCTCCAGTCTCAGCCTCCCGAATGCTGGGATTACAAGCGTGCGCCACCACGCCCGGCTTCCAAAGACTATTTTTAACATTGAATCACTTTGTAAGAAAATGGGCATGGTGGACTAAATTCTTCGCCACTAACAATGAAATCAGAAGAAAGAAGTCCCATCTGAAGAGTTTATTTTAAACCAAAGAAAATCTTCCCGGTCAGTCAAAACTAAGCAACCATTACAATGAGTTTGTGAGGACATTAGGGAATTGCCATCCTATGGAGCTTAAAGCAGATTTTAAATGGCCTAAACATTAATCTCCCCACATTCATTTAATTGCGGTTCTACTTAAAAGTACAAAATAGCAGGCCAATCTTGAATTCTGTTATTCAAAGTGTGTTCTGCATAATCTGGGAATTGTTTAGAATTTAAATATGTCAGGCCCCATCTCAGACCTACTGAATCAGAATCTGTGTTTTCTTTTTTTAAATTCTTTTATTAGTGCATTGCAATTATACATTGTATTGGGGTTCAATGTCATACAAACATACATGCATATAGCTCTTGGTGTACTTTCCTCCACATCCAACACCACTGCCTCCTCCTCCTCGTACTTGCTAGTGAAACCAGTAGTAATCTCTTCATATATTGCCAAAGCATTATTTGAACTATTTCTTACCAAAGTTTCATTTTCAAAAGATCCTCAGGTGATTCACAGGAACATTCATGTAGAGAAATAGTTTTAGAGTGATGCCACTTTGTTGTGTCCTTTGTTTACATAGTTAATTATCCCCCCCCAATAATGTCTAAAGTCCAGCCCAGATTTTAAATCCTTGTAGGTTATAATGGGGGTGAGGTAGATTCAAAAATGATATCAATAATAAATTAAGAGATTATATTACATTAAACTTCAGGAAACAAGCATAAAAGTGGCCTAACATGAAGAAAAAATAGGTATGTGAATGAAAAAATGGAGGAAAAAGTAGCCTAAATTCTATCTGTGGCCAACTGTTAAACCAAATTATAATTTATACCATGGGCTGTAGTTGGGCTGCATCCTTCTCCATTATAACAACCATGATTGAAATGAACAACTAGGGATTCTTTGAGGATAGAATGATTGAACCATGGATCTCCTTAGGTTTTAAATGATGAGTGGGGCCAATTTGAGGTCAGTGGATATTAATATAGAAGACAGTATTGCAGCATGGCTAAGATCTCAGACTCTGGATTCAATCTGCCTGGCTTCCAAGCCTGTTTCCTTCATTATTTAATCTTGAGAATTTTTATGTATATACACATAATGTGTGTAGAGGCATAGATAAAGATATTTTCTGAGACTCAATTTTCTCCTCCATAGAATTAGACTAATAGTGCCTAACTCCTAGAGTTTAATAATTAAATCATGCTTAGCATAATCCCTGACACACAGTCGGTGCTTACAAATATTTTAAACTCATTATTAATGTATTTCTCATAGATATTTCTAAAGAAAGTAATGAGTTTTTGATTTTGTATTTACTTATTATTTCATTATAATATAATTTAAACTTAAATATCTCAATGTGTTATGGTCCCAAGTCACAGTTGCATATGTTCAAAGGAAACTAGACAATCTGATTTGGCTTAAATATTCCCAGTTTATGTCAATCTGGACCACATGGGTAAATATCCTAGGAAAAATCTTGAAGCCACATTTGCTTTGAGGTCAAGGGGACTAAATGTGTTAACTGATGCCAGATTATGTGTTAATTACCACAACTAAGCATAATTCTATGCTCATAAACTAATCTTCCAAACTTATCCACCCATCTATAACACAAAACAGAAAAGCCTAACACTAAGAGCAAAAATTGCTCCAAGCAATCATGATAAGCCTAGAGTCTGTGCTAAAGTCAATTATATGGCTAGAAAATTGGGATAGGTTTTTTCTGCAGGTTAGCATTTAACAATACCGACCAGAGGGATCCTTGAAGGCTAATTATTGCCTTCAAGCTTGGAGTCCAGTGGAAGAAACAACAAAATATATACCATTATCCTACAAACTTGCAAGTAGAGTAGAAACTTGCACAAAAGTATTGCTTTAGCTATGGTGGAGTGAGGGGGAGTGCTAGGTAAATGGTGCTCAGGGAAAGTTCACAGAAAGGATGACATTTGGACAAAGTGTCCAAAGATATATAGGAGTGGGGTGGGGATAAGAAACTAACAATAGTCTAGGCAGAGGAAACAGTGCATTAATTACTAGAAGTTGTGTAAGAGCAGATAATATGGAGACAATGATTAACTACTGAGTTGAAGTGTGTCACTTCATTCTGAAAGACTTTGAAACATCTTATTTTTTAAAAAAATTACAGTATAATAAAAAGTACAAACAAAATAAATCAACATCTGGAAAAATATAAGTGAGAATAGAAGGTACTGATCAAGTAGGGAGGTTAATTAAAATTGAGATGTGTAGGTCATAGGGACCTACTCAGTACCTAAAGTTGAGCTGCCACTGTGACCAGGTAGCAAGAACAAAAGAGGTAAACTGCTTGGATGTGGTGGTACACACTTGTAATTCCAATACTTAGGATGCTGAGACAGGAGGATTGCAGGTTTGCAGCCAGCCTCAGCAGCTTAACAATACCCTCCACAATTTAGTGAGGCCATGCTTCAAAATAAAAAATAAAATAGGGCTGAGGGTATACCTCAGTAGTAAAACACCCCTAGGTTTAATCCCCAACACCAAAAGGGGGTGGAGGAAAGCTGATCAGTTTTGCATTTTTCATGAGAAAGTATACCAATACTTAGGTGAAGACAAACTTTTCATGGTCCTTAATAATTTTGTGAGTGTATAATATTCTGCCTCTTTCTTATACTTTTATTGGTACATTATAGTCCCACATCATAATGCAACTCATAGTGATAGTGACATACATGCACACAGCACTTGGTGGGCCTTACCCTGGCTCCCTCCCCACTCCCACCTTCCCCATACAGGATAGTTAGATTGGCATTAATATTGTCACATATGTACATACGGTTTCCTTTAACAAATCTCCCTCTCCCCACCACCCCTTCCCTTAGACCACTTCTCTGGCTCCACTGAGGTTTCTCCTCCATTATCTGGAGTCCCTCTGCTATCCCCATTACTCCCTAGCTTCCGCATATTAGAGAATACACATGACCCTTTACTTTCTCTGGCTAATCTCACTTAACACAATGTTTTCCAGGTCCTTCCACTTTCTGGTAGATGACATAATTTTGTTCTTCTTTATTTCTGAGTAGAATTCCATTGTGAAGTCGGGCGTGGTGGCGCGCTCTTATAATCCCAGCATTTGAGCGGCTGAGACAGGAGGATCCGGGTTCGCAGCCAGTCTCAGCTACCTAGTGAGGCCCTCCGCAACTTAGTGAGACCCTGTTTCAAAATAAAGAATAAAAAAATAGGGCTGGGGGTATAGCTCAGAGGTAGAATGGCCCTGAGTTCAATCCCCAGTACCGCAAAAAAAAAAAAAAAAAGAATTACATTGTGTGTATATCCCATAATTCTGTAATCCATTTATCTGTTGATGGGCACCTGGGTTGGTTCCATAATTTGGCTATTGTGAATTGTGCTACTATGAACATGGGTGTGCATATATTACTGTAGTTCTCTGGTTTCAATCGCTTTGGTAAGATACCCAAGAGTGGTATAGCTGGATCATATGGTGGATCCATTCCCACTTTTCTGAGGAATCTCCACAGTGATCTCTATAGCAGCTAAATTATTTTGCAATCCCACCAATAGTAGAATAGTTCCGGGCGACTGAGTGAAACAACTTTGCCCAGACACTGTGATTTGGATCTAAATTTACCATAAAAAGAGCTTTTTAACAGAAGGAAAAAAAAAGCAAAATTTGAACTACAAATAAAGAAGATCCAGGAAGCAGAGCAGGGAGGAAACAAGGGACTCCACCACACAGCGAACCCACCCTTGGCGCGGATCCCCCCCCCCCGGCTCTGCTGAGGCGGATCACCGCCCGGATCTGCAGCAAAGAAGTAGGCTGTGGAAAAACAGGACCAGGAACCATGGTGACCACCCAGACGCTAAGAGCAGCAAACTCCAGGACACAGCACCTCCGGGACCCCACGCCGTACCCAGGCGGGGATTCCCCGCACCACCTGCAGCGACCAGAACTCATGGGGCATTCAGCATAAGCTCCCACAGGTCTGTCCCAGCACACCGCCTCAGCGCAGAACAGTGACCGCCCAGAAGAGCTTGAAATAAGACGGCCACGAACACAGCTTCTTAATGGAAGCCTGAGCGTGAAACGGGAGCTGTGGATCAGAGTCCAGGAGGAAAGGGGGTGGGGGGGAGGAACCAGCGCACCATGAAACAGCGGCCGCCATCTTTCCCGCTAGCCCCTCCCAACCAACTTCCTGCCATCTATCCAGACCATCACTGACCTGCGCACCCAGCGACCAGAGGTGGAGCAGTTCGAGCAGCAGGGATCCGAAACCGCCAAGCAGCGGCTTGGTGCAGGCCGCGGGCTCGACGGAACCCGGACGTGAAGCTGTGATGGTCACCTAGACCCAATGAACTGGCCTGGCATGGAATGACATAGACCGCACGAAAAACAAGGGAATGGGCACTGCAAAAGCGTGCCGCAAACCAGCTGGTGCCGCCTTGCATGCCAGCCCCTCCCAGCCAACATCCTACCAGCTATCCAGACCTCCATTGTCCTCTTGCGCTCCCAGCAACCAGAGGTGGAGCAGGCAACAACGGAAATCCGAGCAGCAGGGACCTGTAAGTTGTATTGGGCCCCTGAGGTGTTGAAGCCTCTATAAGGATAGACACAGGCACCCGCCCTTCTATGGGTGCACATAGGGCATCTGAAAAGGCCCAGCATTTGGACTGCACTCCTGCCATCAGCAAAGGCATAGAGAGAAGAAACACACCCAGGCCCTGTGGAGAGCCCAGAGACATAAGCCAGCAGCGGGAGAGGCACCAATGAAACCCCCTGCCTGCACTGACAGCAAATAAAAATGATAGAGACACACTCAAAAATTTAAGCTCAATACTTACAAACTAGCAGGGTGTTTGTTCTAGTGTTTGGTTGCTGTTTTTAGGTTTTGGTTTTTTTGTCTTTGGTTTGTTTTCTTTTGTTTTTGGCGTTAGGTTTTATTGGTTTTTACTCAGTTTCCGTTCTGTATTGCCTTGATTTACTTATGTTTGTTTGGATGATTGCTTGCTTTGTTTTAACTTGCTTAGCTTGTTGAATCTCCTCCTTTTCCCTTTCACAAGCTTCCCCCTCCTCTCTCTCCTATATATTCCTCTCCTCAACATTTTACCTCCTCTCTTTTCTTTTTCATTTTTTCCTGTCTCATATCAAGACCATCTCACACTATCACATGCAAAACTCTATACTGACTACCAGAATCTCCTGACATATCAACTATCGCTAATCTTTAACAATATATCACCACAACACACTCAACATTTTATTCCACTGGAACATACTCTCTTCTTTACCCTATTCCTGCATGCATTACTGTGACTTCTCACCCAACCTCTATCACTGAATACAAACTATTCCTGTATATACCTTCAGATACCCCTACCCCCCCCCCGCAGAGATTTGACAAGAAAACTTGCAAGAGCAGCAAAGATATAAATATAAGAATAGGCAAACCATGGGAAGGAAAAATAACAAAGAAACAAGGAGCTACCACAACCCCTCAATAACAGATCTCATCAACCCAGAATGGCATAGATTACCAGAAGAACAATTCAGATCTTTAATACTAGAAACAATACAGGATTTTCAGAAAGAATGTAGGCAGAGTTAAGAGAAATAAAGGAAAAAATAAAAGAACAAATAAACAAAGAATTTGATGACATGAAAAGAAACCAAAGAGAAGCATTGAAGGAAGTGAAAGATGAAGTGACTGAAATGAAGGCATCAATACAAACTATAAACAGCAGATTAGATCACATGGAAAATAGAATATCACTCTTAAAAGATGACCATTCCAAAAATGAATCTATAGTACATAATTTAGAAAGAAAGATATGACAGTATGAATTGGCCATCAAAATTTCTGGGCCAATTTTAAAAGAGCTAACCTAAGAATAATAGGCATAGAAGAGGGATTCGAAGCTGAAACTTTTGGAATAAACAATCTCTTCCAAGAATTAATATCAGAGAATTTTCCAAACATAGTAAGAGAAGTCGACACGCAAGTGCAGGAAACATACAGAACCCGCTCGAGACAAGACCAAAGAAGAGACTCACCACGCCACATAATAATCAAGTTGACCAATGTAGAGGCCAAGGAGAGAATTTTAAAGGCAGCAAAAGTAAAAGGCCAAGTTACATTTAGAGGCAAGCCAATTAGAATCACTCCAGACCTCCCAAATCAAGTCATGAAAGCCAGGAGAGGATGGAGCAACATATTCCAAACCCGGAAAGAAAATACCTTGAAAGCCAAGATTCTCATACCCAGCAAAACTCTCTCTCAAAATTGATGGGAATATAAAAACCTTCCATGACAAAGAGAAACTGAAAGAATTTATGTCTTCCAAACCAGCACTAGAGAAAATACTTAAAGAGATTAACTACAAAGAAGAACTAATGAGTAAACGTCAGAACCAGAGAAACAATAATTTCCAGGAAGCAAACAACTAAGCAAAGAAAAATAAAATCCACCGAAAACAGAAGTCAAAACTCAAAATATTAGGAATTAAAAATCATCTCTCAATAATCACATTGAATATAAATGGTCTCAATTCTCCAATAAAAAGGCACAAGGTGGCAAAATGGATCAAAACCCAGGATCCATCTATATGCTGCCTGCAAGAAACACATCTAAGAAGCAAAGATGACTACAAGCTAAAGGTGAGGGGCTGCAGTAAGGTAATCCATGCCAATGGTACCCGAAGAAAAGCAGGAGTAGCAACCATGATATCGGATAAATTAGACTTCAAGCCTAAGCTTATCAGAAGAGACAAAGCAGGTCATTTTTTACTAGTAAAAGGAACAATCCAGCAAGAGGAAAGAACAATTATCAACATCTATGCCCCAAACGCAGGTGCAGCCACTTTCATAAAACAAACTCTGTATGATACAAAGACACACATAGACCCCAATACACTAATACTAGGAGACTTCAATTCTCCTCATACATCTCTAGACCATTCCTCTAAACAAAAGGTCAGTAGAGGTGCCTCAGACCTAAAGAGTACCATAAACCAAATGGACCTGTTAGACACATATAGACTCTTTCACCCAACTACAGCTGAATTCACATTTTTCTCAGCTGCACATGGAACCTTCTCCAAAATGGACCACATTCTGGGCCACAAAGCGAGCATTGGCAAATTCAAAAAATGCAACATAATTCCCTGCATCTTCTCTGACCACAATGGAGTGAAACTAGAAATCAACTCCAAGAAGATCCAAAGTAACCGTAGAAACACATGGAGACTGAACACCACATTGCTGAATGAAGATTGGGTCACAGAAGAAGTAAAGGGAGAAATTAAAAAATTCCTAGAAACCAATGAAAACAGAGACACAACATATCAGAAAATCTGGGACACCCTAAAGGCAGTACTAAGAGGAAAATTTATAGCACTGAGTGCCCACATAAGAAGAACAGAAAATCACCAAATAAATAACCTAATGACATAGCTCAAAGCACTTGAAAAACAAGAACAGTCTAAGCCCAAATCCAGTAGAAGACAGGAAATCATGAAAATCAGAGCAGAAATTAATGAAATAGAGAATAAACAAACAATACAGAAAATCAATAAAACCAAAAGCTGGTTTCTTGAAAAAATAAACAAGATTGATAATCCATTGGCCAACCTAACCAAAAGAAAGAGAGAATCAACCCAAATTACCAAAATAAGAGATGAAAAAGGTGATATTACCACCGACAGTATGGAAATACAGAGGATAGTCAGAAACTATTTTGAAAAACTATACTCCAACAAAGTGGAAAATCTAGAAGAAATTGGCACTTTTCTAGACACATATAACCTTCCTAAATTGAGTCAAGAAGATATAGAAAACTTAAACCGACCAATAACAATCAAAGAGACAGAAACAGCAATAAAGAGTTTACCATCAAACAAAAGCCCAGGGCCAGATGGTTTTCCAAGTGAATTTTATAAAACATTTATAGAAGAGCTAATCCCAATACTCCTCAAGCTATTCTGTGAAGAAGAAAGAAACGGAATCCTCCCAAACACATTCTATGAAGCCAACATCACATTAGTTCCAAAGCCAAAAAAAGACAGCTAAAGAAAAGAAAACTATAGGCCTATATCACTGATGAACTTAGATGCAAAACTGCTAAACAAAATGCTATCAATGCACATTCAAAACCACATCCAGAAAATTATACACCATGACCAAGTCGGGTTCATCCCAGGGATGCAAGGCTGATTCAACATACAAAAAACAATCCATGTAATATACCCCATAAACAGAATTAAAGACAAAAATCACATGATCATCTCAACTGATGCTGAAAAAGCATTTGATAAGATCCAACATCTATTCATGCTAAAAGCACTTCAGAGAATCGGAATAGAAGTAACATACCTCAATGTCATAAAGGCAATATACAATAAGCCCACGGTCAATATCATATTAAATGGAGGGAAGCTGCAAGAGTTCCCACCAAAAATAGGAACAAGGCAAGGATGTCCATTATCATCTCTTCTGTTCAGTATAGTACTTGAGACTCTAGCCGGAGCAATAAGGCAAGAGAAGGAAATCAAAGGGGTAAAAATAGGGAAGGAAGAACTAAAACTATCCCTCTTTGCAGATGACATGATATTATACTTAGAAGACCCAACAAACTCAACCAAAAAACTTATAGAACTGATCAACAAATTCAGCAAAGTGTCTGAATACAAAATCAGTCTTCAAAAATCAGAAGCTTTCCTGTATGCCAACCATAAATACACTGAAAAAGAAATCCAGAAAACAATTCCACTCACAATAGCACCCTGAAAAATAAAATACTTCGGGATAAGCCTAACCAAAGAAGTAAAAGACCTTATAAGGAAAACTACAAAAAGTTGAAGAAAGAAATCGATGAAAACCTTAGAAGATGGAAGGATCTAACATGCTCCTGGATAGGCAGAATAAATATCATCAAAATGGCCATCCACCCAAAACTGATCTACAGATTTAATGCAATACATATGAAATTACCAAGGTCGCTCCTCACAGACATAGAAAAATCAGTCCTTAAATTCATTTGGAACAACAAAAAGCCCAGGATAGCAAAGCAGTTCTTAGCAACAAGAACCATGCAGGAGGTATCACAATACCTGACTTCAAACTCTACTACAAAGCCACAGTAATAAAAACAACTTGGTATTGGCACAAAAACAGACACACAGACCAATGGAGCAGAATAGAAGGTCCAGAAACAGACCCACAGACTTACAGTCAACTGATTTTTGACAAAGGAGCCAAAAATATACACTGGGAAAAGGATAGCCTCTTTAACAAATGGTGTTGGCAAAACTGGTTAGCCATATGCAGGAAAATGGAAATAAACCCCACTTTCTCACCCTGCACAAGAGTCACTCCAGGTGTATCAAAGACCTGGAAATTAGGCCAGAGACCTTGCAGCTACTTGAAGAGGGCATAGGACCAACAGTTCAACACAAAGGCCCAGGTAAAAACTTTCTCAACAGGACCCCAAAAGCACAAGCAACTCAAAGGAAGATCAATACATGGGATTGCATTAAACTGAAGAGCTTTTGTGCAGCAAAGGAAACTATCAAGAACCTAAACAGACAGCCTACAGAGTGGGAGAGGATTTTTGCCAGTTACTCTTCAGATAGAGGTCTAATATCTAGGATATACAAAGAACTCAAGAAAATCACAGCTAAGAAAGCAAATAACCCAATCAAAAAAGGGCAAAGGATCTAAATAGACACTTCACAAAAGAAGAAATACAAATGGTCAATAAATGTATGAGGAAATGTTTCACATCATTAGCAATCAGAGAGATGCAAATCAAAACTACCTTGAGATTTCACCTAACTCCAGTCAGAATGGCAATCATAAAAAACACAAACAACAACAAATGCTGGCAAGGGTGTTGAGAAGTGGGAACCCTAATACATTGTTGTTGGGATTGCAAATTAGTGCAACCACTTTGGAAAACAGTATGGAGGATCCTCAGACGAATGGGAGTGAACCTACCATATGACCCAGCAATTCCACTACTGGCTATATACCCAAAAGAATGGAAACCAAACTATCAGACCAATGCATGTGTATCTATATTTATAGCTGCACAGTTTACAATTGCCAAACTATGGAATCAGCCAAGATGTCCATCAGCAGATGAATGCATTACAAAACTATGGGATATGTACACAATGGAATTTTACTCAGCCATAAAGAAGAACAAAATCATGTTATTTGCAAGGAAATGGAAGGAACTGGAAAACATTATGTTAAGTGAGATTAGCCAATCACAAAGCGTAAAGAAGCATATGTTTTCCCTAATATGCAGATGCTAGGGAGAAGATGGGGCATAAGAGGGTCTCCAGATGAAACAAAGAGACCCTCAAAAGCAAAGAATTTGATTTAACTGAAGCAGTTGGACGAGGGGGGGGCGCACACTAATGTATATCAAGGTTACTCACTAAACTGAACTTGAGAGGGAGGGAGGGCGAGGGAGCAGGATGGGAATTTGAGGAAGGAGTCAAATGAGAATTGTGAGCACATATATCATTATCAATTTGTACCTAACAAAGATGTATGCTTACAATGTATGAATAAAAATAAAAATTATAATATATATATGTATAAAGGATAGTTCCTATTTCCCCACATCCTCACCAGCACTTATTGTTATTTGACTTCTTGATGATTTCCATTCTGATTGGGGTTAAATGGAATCTCAGTGTAGTTTTGTTTTGTGTTTCCCTGATTGCTAATGACATTAAACATTTTTTCATATATCTACTAGCCATTTGTATCTCTCCTTTTGTGAAGTATCTATTCAATTCAGTTGCCCATTTCTTTTTTTTTTTTTTTGTATTTTTTTTTTAATTTTTTAATTTTTATTGTAGTAATTCGTGCAATATAGCGTACATCTTTGTTAAGTACAAATTGTTAACAACATATTTGCACATAATTCTCATTTGACCCCTTCCCCGATTCCCTCCCCATTCCCGTTCCCTCCCCCTCCCTCCCCCTAAGGTTCACTTCAGTGAGTGACCTTGTTATGATTGTGTAGGTACATCATGTGCTTTAGGGTGTCCCTCTGCCCCATGCATCCACTACAATTAAACCAACTTCTTTGCTTATTGAGGATCTCTCTTTTTCATCTGG
>PVLC010034442.1:0-16793 GCA_004027655.1 Graphiurus murinus
ATTGAACTCAGGGGCATTCTACCTCCGAGCTATACCCCCAGCCCTATTTTTTATTCTTTATTTTGAAACCGAGTCTCACTAAGTTGCGGAGTGCCTCACTAGGTAGCTGAGGCTGGCCGCGAACCCGGATCCTCCGGTTTCAGCCTCCCGAATGCTGGGATTACAAGCGTGCGCCACCACGCTCGGCGCGTATCTACTTTATTGTTCACAAGCAGCTGTTTTTATACTTTTCATTTAGGCTGGCTAGGTTGTTGCTGGAGTGGGTTGCTGGAGAAGTTCTGGGAGGAAAGGTTGTTGGTTGCTAGTGGAAGGTGGATTGCTGGAGAGGGGGGTTATTGGGAGTCTGTTGGAAAGGCACTATTTGGAGAGACGGTTTCTGTGCTGTGTTTGTTACTGCTTGTGTAGTGCCCTCGATCCCAGAGAGAGAGAGAAGGATAATAAAGAGAGGTTTGAATCAGCAACATCCAGGCATCGTCTTTATTGGGGCCTCACGGTTGAGGGTTCAGTAAAGCACATAGAACAGGAAGGTTTATGGACAGGTCATCAGACAGTTTGACAATAGCAAACTTGTTTTTCTAAAGGTTTTACATCAGTATATAATGATTTTATTTTGACTCTGGTACAAAGCAGTGTTAAAGACTAACGAGGAATAGGCCTGTATCCATTGGTCTAAGCGAGGGAGTTTTTTCTCAGCTATCTGTTGTTTCTGTCAACTATAGTCTGTCTGTCTTTATTAATGTGTCCTGTGAAACTCCAGGGAGACCCTGTGGGAGTTGGTAAAGACTGCCTGTGCTTTGATTCTATAAAGGGGTACCAGATACCCATATTCTTATAGCCTTCTTTACCCATAGATATAATTGTAGACCTAAATCTTTTTGGCTTAGCTATTTTGTTTTCTATATCTGTGTGCAGACGGAGAACATAAGGTTGATTAGTAACTATATCTGAATTACCTTGCAGAGACTGTTTTTCAACTAATGTTTGTAAGTGATCAGAGAATTCTTATGTTGTTTGTCTGAAGGCACTATTTTTTCAGCTAACATCAAGAGGTTGTTATCTGACTGGCCATCACCTATTTTTTAAAGAAACCTTCTTTAATAATAAGTGTAAAAACTAGACCCGAAGTATGTTCCCAGAATATACTATAATGTAAAGCAGGATATGCCACGTATCCCTTCTTGGAAGCGTCTGCCTTGCAGGATTCCACCGGACTGAGCCTTGCTCATGATCCAACTGTTAAGGAGCTGTGGCATCCTGAAGGGACCAGACCTCCTGAATGTCAAGTGCTAACAAGGTCAAAGCCTTTTGAGAGTGACCAGATGTTTACAAAACTCCAGTTGTTCCTGCCAATGAGCAATCCCAGGAGATCCCAGGAAACAACATCTGGAACCCCAATTGAGAGAAGGAGACACAAAGAAGGATGCTATCTAAGTCCCAGAAAACTGCCTCTGAGATGCCAACTGGGAAAGGATACTCAAAGAAGCATATTAACCCCTAGAACACATATTAACCCCTAGGGTAACCACCCTAAATGGTTACCCACTTGGGAACCCCTCCATCTGGGGTCTCTCTCTCTCTCCATCTCTCTCTCTCTCTCTCTCTTGCACATACACGCAAGTTCTGCTGGCTTTGAGAGAAAGTGGTGTGTAATTGGTGGCACTTAGCCCAGACAATTCCCAGGTAGTAACCACAAGACACCTAGGTAGATTACGTAGACTTTGGGAGAAAGCAGTTTGCAATTGATGCCACGTGGCTTGGCAACCAATTAGCCCAGATAATTCCAAGTAGTGTCCAGAAGGCAGCTGCTGGACACTAGGGTCCCCATGGCCCAAAAGGATGATCTGCCTCTTTTTCTCTTTCCTGTTCTATTTACAATTAACTCTTTGCTTGATTTTCTGTTGTCTGTGTCATTCTTTGTACTAAATAGACAAGAACTCTGGTAAAAAAAAAAAAAATCTGTTATAATAGTTCCTCCAGATTTTCACTTCTCTGTGTTTATAGTCCCTGAATAAAATCACTCTCAGTGCCTCTTTGGGGACCCCTAAATATGGGCTTTCACTGGCTTCCCCAGCAATCTTTGTTCCCTCAGTTGACTCCTATGTCTGCAGCCAAACACTATTAAAACCCCAGGGAAATGGACTCCTGGCATCTCCATAAATCATCTCCCTTTTCTGATTAATTATTTAGATGGGACACCTAAACCTACTCAGGTAAAAAGATACGTGAACTTCAGATCAGGATCACAATTCTGTCTCGTGACTACCTCCCCCACTTTCAAGATATGTGTGTGTGCAGGGGAGCAGGGATATTTTTAAAACATTACTTTCATTCAGTCACAGTTTCCTAGCAACCAGGAAAAATCATCTGTTTCCCCGAAGTCTGTGAGCTCCAGCCCAAGCAGAGCCACCGATGCTCCAGCTCATCTCCAGAAGCAGAGAAGAACAAAAGCGTTGCTATCTGTTTCCGGTGGGTGAGAGATTCTCCAAGGGAATTTGTTAAGATCTGGGCACCTAATAGGACACAGCCAGAGAACTGTGTGCAGCAGAGGGGGGACCTACATGCAGTGTGCATAGATTTGGTAGTCTTACAGATTGTGGGGGCTGTGGTTTCTTGGGGGGTGTGATTTCTGTGTAAGAGCTGAAGCCTAAGGCAGCTGTCCTCTTCCCAGTAGCTCTTTTGTGTGTGTTTCCAGCCAGTGATCTTGTTTTCTTTACAGCTGTATAGATAGAAAAGAGGGGTGACTGGCAAGATTCAAATCTAATGGAATAGTCTTTGCAAATGGTCCTTTTTCAACCAGGCTTAGCTGTAAAATCACTGAATTCTACAGTTAGAAGGAACCCTTCCAACCATTCAATGTTTGTTCTATAGAGAAAAAAATGCAAAAAGCCAGAGAGGCACATTCACATGTCCAAGGTGACACAGCTAGTTGGCGGCCTCACAAGGTCTCCTAACCTGCAGCCTAGGGATTTGAGGATGAGAGATGCTCATAGTTTTAAAGATTTAAACCTTTACATATTGTGCCACACTGAATGGGGGAAGAGGTTCAAGAGGACATTGTGATAGCAATCAAGAGATGCAAATTTTCTAAGTCTTAAATTCAAAGAGCTTGCTCAGAATTATACCTCAAGAATGGGTTAAAGCAAATGTTAGATATTTCACATTTTAGGCTTCAAAGTTAATGAATTCCACTTTCTGCCAAGGAAATGAAGTAGCACAAATAGCCAGTGAACAAATGTTTTTTCAAATTTATTGAATTAAAAGAATTTAATACATAGCACTCTTTATGGAGTCATAGGATGCTAAGGTGAAGGTGTTTGGGGCGATGTTCACCAGGCCCATCATTTTTTAGGTAACACTTGAGGCTGGGGTGCAGAATTGCCAAGAAGCTCAGCCCTGGCCATGCCAATCAGAGTGGACACCACATCTCAGCCTCTGGCTTCCCCAGGCCAGGGCTCTCCCTCCTCTGGGTCATGAAGCCAGGTCTCTGGCTTGCAGCACCTTCTCCCAGTTGACTCTGCTGTAGAGAGCAATCATGATAATTTACAGTTACTCTATTTCCTATGGAATGCTCTCATTTTCTTCCCCCTTCCATCTTATCCATATCTCGCCATTCCCAGAAGGCCAAAGCAGATGTGGCAGCAGCAAGAATAATCCAAGAGAATGAAGTCACCCCATCGAAAAGTTCACTGATGTCAGTGGCATCCTGTTTACTCTTTGCTTATCGTTAGAGAGCTGACTCAAATGAGTTCCAGTGTTTATATGTTACAATTGTCCCAAACACACACACACACACACACCATACACACACAAAACCCACAAAGTTTTCTTTCTAGTTCATCGTTAGTGATTTTAAAACAAATGCACGATTTAAAAAGTACAAAGGTTAATGTGATGAACATCGGGGGACTTGGCACCCCAGAGTCAACAACTGTTGATGAACATTTTTGTTATATCTGTGTATTAGTTAGTGTTCTCTAGGGAAATAGAACTAACAGGGTATGAGTGTGTGTGTGTGTGTGTGTGTGTGTGTGTGTGTGTGTGTACACATGGCAGATAGCTGTTCAGTTTATACATATACACATATCTGTATCTCTCTATCATCTATCTAGATCTAGAAGATAGATACATCTATATCTATCTGTGTCTCTCTCTATATATGGTGTGGGTATTTATTTTAAGAAATTAGCTCACATGATTGTGGATATTTGGCCAGCCCAAAATCTGCAGGGGGAAGATTAGCCAGCTGGAGTCTCAGGGAAGAGTTGCAGTTAGAATGCTAAGTCTTCCTGTTGGCAGGATTCCTTCTTGCTCGGGGAAGTCCAATCTTTGTTTTTTCAAAGCCTTCAGCCAATTAGATAAGGTCCACTCAGGTTATGAAGGAAAATGCTTTACTCAAAGTCCACTAATTTAAATGTTAATTTTGTCAAAAAAAACCCCACTTTAACAGAAACCTCCAGAATACTATACATACATACATATATATATATATATATATATATATATATATATATATATATATATTGCTACTAGAGATGAACCCAGGGGCATTCTACCTTCGAGGTACACCCCCAGCCCTTTTTATTTTTTGTTTTTGAGACAGAGTCTCGCTGGACTGCTAAAAGTCTTGCTAGGTTGCTGATACTGGTCTCAAACCTGCAATCCTCCAGGCTCAGCCTCTCAAGTATGGGGATTATAAGCATGTACCACCACGCACAGTCAGAATAATATTTGACCAACCATCCAGGAGTGACACGTACAACTAACCATCACAATGCGCTTCAAAACTGTTTAGAGAAATGAAACATTGCAGATAGAATTGATTTCCATTTATAACTCCCTGAACACCCCCATTCAATAGTGATGTTTGTTTATAAGCTCCTTTATTTGACTTCAGACCCCTTTTGGCCCCATCACCTGAGCTTTAGTTTCTGGTTCAAAGTCAAGGTGGGAATTGAAGACACATTTGCTGTGATCACATGGTTTTTCAAGGACCTCCTGGCCATAGGGGGTCATGGATGTATTCTATCAAAAACTATATTATGAACCATCATGCCAGGGTGGATACCCTGGGAGTTACTATGTTGAATGCACACAGAAAACCCTTAACATATTTTATCTCACAAGTCAGCCAAGTTTGGATGGTTCTACCCAAAGAGCCTTATCAACTCAAATGAACCATTTCTGTTTTACTTGCTAGACTACTGCAAGGATAAGTACATGATATGTGTGAGAAACACTTGGAAAGAATAAAAGGTGTAGATAAAAGAAAGAGTGCTTGCCTCCACACAGTTTTCTGACCTGGAATCTGCGGCAGGAGAAGCCTGAATTCTGTACACTCTCGGATCCCTTCCAGAACCTAGGACTCCATGACTGGTATTCAGAGTGACAGCATCCCCTAATTTAAATTCTCTCTGATTTGCTGCTGTTCTATGCTCCGAGAGGCTGGGTCTTCCCAAAGGATATCAGGTGCAGTGTAAGCTGCAGATACCTACCTGCTTAGCTGGATAAGCTTTTAATCATGGAAAGAAGGCTCATAAAGAAGAAAATAAAAAAGCTGCTGTAAGTATGATTAAGAATACCTTTCCTTTATGACACTTGGCATTTGGTGGGTTGTCATAGATGGACTGAATATTGGCGGGGGTAAAATGCTAAGGAAGGATGTATTCCTGCTCTACAGAGAGAAAGCCAGAAGATGATCTGGCTTTGCTCTCCTGCCAGGGAAGCCTCACACGTGGTGCAGGATACTGAATCTCTCTGGAGGATGCTCTGCCAGTAGCACTAGCAGCCCTGGCATCCCCATTCCAAGTCTGATCTAAGAGATGCCCTGGGCAGCCTGTGTGGACAGGACGTGCCTTTGAAAGGGGCTGGCCTTGCTGCTAAAAGATATAGGAGAAATTCCTGGGCAGTGTACCCAAGGGCCCAGCATTTAAATTGCAGTCTCTGCATCTTTTGTTGTCAGCCTTATCAACCAAATAATTCATCTCTTTTTTCTTGACGTCTGATCTGTGTGTGTATGTGTGTGTGTGTATGTGTGTGTATGTGTGTGTAGGGGGTGCGTCTCACTAAGTTACTGAGGATCTCACAAAGTTTCTGAGGCTGGCCACAGATAGCAATCCTCCTATGTCAGCCTTCCAAGTACTGGAATTACGTGTGTGTACCACCACACCTGGTACTGAACTTTTTCTTAAAGGACACAGAAAGTATCAAGTTTCCCAGGAAATTTTATCCCCTTCTGTGTAGCTTTTCTTTAACTTGGTACTGAGCAAATGTTGAAAAATCATAGGCCATGTAAAAAAGGGGATTATATTCTATTTCATACATATTGTAGGTACAACAATATTATCCTTTTCATAAAAGACCTTATCACAGACACCATCAAATGTCTTTCTCTGCCTACTAAAATAACTATCTTTTACTAAGTCCTTAAGAAATGCTGGAATAAACCATGTATGAATTCACATGTTTACATGTATGTGTTTGGAGGCCAATATATAATAATAAAGAACAAACCACAATCAAGAATGCCAACTCTTAGCCAGACGTGGTGGCCCACCCTCGTAATCCCAGTACTTGAGAGGCTGAGACCAAAGGATCCGGGCTCGCAGCCAGTCTCAGCTACTTAGAGAGGCCCTCCGCAATGTAATGAGACCTTGTTTCAAAATAAAAGAATGAAAAATAGGACTAGGGGTGTAACTTGGAGGTAGAATGTCCCTGGGTTCAATCCCCAGTACTGGAAAAAAAAAAAAAAAAAAAAAAAAAGAATGCCAATTCCTTTACATGTATCATGCAAAAAATTGGAATTTTGAAACTGACATAAATGCACCTTTAAATCCAAAGAATATATTTAGGCTATTTTAAAGGTATCTTGGAACATCACAACAAAAATTCAAGAATTGCTATCAATCTAGAGAAGCGTCAGGACTTATAAGAAACCTTTAGAAGCCGGAAACAAACTTCTCCACATAGTAACTTGCCCAAACAGACAAACAAAATGGGCCTTACATAAAAAGGTGAGATTTGCAGAGATCCACCTCAGAGAACCCCAAAGTCTTTGCACTCAGCTCCCCTCTAGGACTTTCCCAGAGTGGCACCCCTTTTTTCTTCTCCTCCTGTGGTGCTTAATACACTTCCTCTTATTAAAAGTTACTATTAGGAAAGGACCTGATAAGGATCCACTAAGGTAGAATTACTAATACATTTTTATACAGGACTCTGCCTAAGGGTATTTGCATTCTAATGAGAAAAAGTCTTAGAGTATAAGAATATATGTTGATAGCATTTTATATATCTGGAATTTATCATCTTTGGACATTCTGCCTGAATTTAGCATGGGCAGCAAGGGAATTTTCAACAGCAGATCTCAATTCCAGTCTTGCAAAAAACCCTTTTCTGTGACCGGGTATTTGGCATACTTCCTGCATCCCTGTAAATTCTATTCCAATGAAGAGTTTAATTTTTAGGATAATGTGATTAAAGTTAACTATGATTAGACCCTTTAAATCTGCAGCATTGCAGAAGTACTGTGCAAATCAAAATTGAATATGAACTCAGTAACCATATCATTAGAGACTTCTGTTGTATTTTGGTTTAGGGGTTGGGGTTGGGAAGAAAGTGTCTGCAGACTGAGCCCCGTGTCACCCACAATGGTTTAATGCTGCTTTCTTCCTTTCAAGGGGAGATTATATTGGCATCAGACTTCGGGAAAATGAATTTGACCCAAAAGGAAGAAGGCAACTCACCTTTCTAGATGATATGGTAAAGAAAGTCATGCTGATGCGACTCACATTTCTGTTTTATGTATATTAAGGGGACAGAACAAGGACCTAATTTATATAGTAAACCAGGCTGATATTCACACACACACACACACACACACACACACACACACACACACACACACACACACGTCCTCATCCTCCTCATCTTTTCCTCATCCTAAGATTGTCCATGGGATCATTCCAACCCACTAAACAGGAAGCAGAAAGAGAATGAGAAAGCAAAAATCCTATTAGGGGAGAAAGGGTTAAAAAGCACATGAATACAAAGTAAAATGTCACATTCGTGATTTTAAAAACGTTTTGAGCTGGGCGTGGTGGTGCACGCTTGTAATCCCAGCATTCGGGAGGCTGAGACCGTAGGATCCGGGTTCGCGGCCAGCCTCAGCTACCTAGTGAGGCACTCTGCAACTTAGTGAGACTCGGTTTCAAAATAAAGAATAAAAAATAGGGCTGGGGGTGTAGCTCGGAGGTAGAATGCCCCTGAGTTCAATCCCCAGTACCGCAAAAAAAAAAAAAAAACCGTTTTGACAAAATTTGCTATCATGTAGTTCTCAAGGATAATCATTTCTTTACCATGTGCATTATTAGGGGAAACCAAAAACGGACAGAATCCTTTGTGTTGTTGTTCATGTTGGGACCCAGATCTTGTTAGGTTCTGAGAGCTCACGTCACAGAAATTGGAGAACTCTCAGAAAGAGAAAATCCAAAAGAAATGAGTAGCCCCTCAGTTTTTCCTGCTGCCCATTGACTATCCTTTCACTAAATGAGGAAGAAGGGACCTCTCCCTCCCTTCCTCTGACCCTCCGACTCTGACTAAAGCAAGGCTCCTCGACTTTCCCAAACCTCTTGGAGCCAAGTTTGTAGGTAAACCTGATTTTCTTGCACATTCAACAGAGAAATTAAGTAAATTAGAGCTGTGCTTTTCCAACTTTAATGAGGTCTTATTACAGTGCTATTTTGATTCAGAAGGTCTGAGTGAGGCTGGGAAATTGCAGTTTTTCTTTCTTTCTTTTTCTTTTTTTTTGGTGGTACTAGAGAGAGATTGAACCCAGGAGTGTTCTACCACTAAGTTATACCCCCAGCCCTACTTTATTTTGAAACAGGGTCTCACTAAGTTGCTGACACCTCACTTAGCTGGGGAATTTACATTTCTAAAGAAATGTGATCAGGGATCACAAGTGATCAGTGCTGCTGGTCCAGGCATTACAGGCTGGGTTAGGTTACATCATAGAACAGGGTCCAATTTCCCCTCTTTATTTATTTAGGTTCATGGTTAAATCCCTGGAAGAAATAATTATATTCTTTAGAGAATGTTAGAATTTTAGAACACAGCTAAAATAAATAAAACCAAAGCCAACCTTTGCTTCTGTAGATGTGGGGATGGGAAGAAGAAATATGTATTGATAGGTAAATGATAAATGTGTTTACTAAGCACAAACTCTTACAAGTTACCAGGGAAAGATCATCACTATGATAGTAATGAAACTTACGGCCAACCCTCAGCTTTATACTGTGTGTGGAACTCTGTACATCACTTCATCAGGCCTTCTCTCCAGCTCTTGGCTCATTCTGGTCCTGCCAACTAGGTTGTCCTCTTCCATCTATAGAAATTCTGCTCATTCTTCAAGCCCTAGCTTCGAGAAAGCCTCCTTTCTGAAGCCTCCCAGAATTGCCCTTACCTCCCCAGGTAGACACAACAGTCCCTCCCTTCCTCCAAGTTCCCACCACACTTGTCCTAGGCCCTGGAAGTGCATTTCTGACATCACATGGAATCCAACATTGTTCCCCTGTGGCCTCCCCCACCCCTTTACCTTTCTCTATTTTAAAACTTAGGGAAACTGAGGCCCAGGGAGCATCAATCACTCACCAAAGGATATATTCTGAGTTGTTGGCAATATCTAGATTTGAACCCAGATTCCCTAACTCTCATCTTAGTATTCTTTCCATTAATCTATCTTTTCTTTTCTGGACCACACACATCAAATAACTGCTCTAGTGAAAGATAAATTTAATGCCTGAGGATCCCAAAGTATCTCTGGCCAAGCATCGGGTTATTAGACAAAGCTAATGATCCTTGTCATGTTGGATTGGACAGAGTAGAGCAGGCTTAGCAGCACCATGATCATGGGGTCCAGGGAGTCCTCTGGCCGGTGTCTAAGCCTGCTCCTTTCCTGTCTGTGCTTCCTGCTTCCAGGCTCACTATGACTTGGCCATCAGTGTTGCTTTGCAATGGCTCGATCACTCAGAAGACTTAACTTGGCTGGAGGGGGAGGAAGTGTAAGTTGAAATATGTTTATTGTCATTGTTGTTTACTGTGTGACTCTGATTAATGGTGGAGGATGGTCCAGCCTATCTGACAGATTCCACCATAAGGCACTCTGATTTGAAGACACTGCAGGTTGACTATCTGCTTTCAACTAGAAACCTGGAGAAACCCCACAGTAGCCAACTTAAGAAAGTCATGTGTTTATGTGTTTCACATCTCTACTCATTGGCTTCCACCAGATTCAAAACTTTCTTGCACAAATATTCCAACTGAGAAACATGACTGTGCTCTGTTGTATGTATGCTGTGGTTTTTTAAATGGTTCGCTGTGTAAATAAAGACTGTAGTCTCTTCCTAAGGACTATCAAACACAGTTTCTGAAGCATTTAAGCAGGTATATGCCTGAATGAAAGGATTTGAATCACAGAATAATTTCCTTTCCGGGATTATTTGCATTTTCTTCTTTGTGCAGGGTCCAGACAGATTCACTCACTTGGCAAGGACTAGGAAGGATCAAGCCAGGATCAAATAGCCTATTCTAGAGGCCAGTTATTTTTTGTTTCTGTTCCATGACCTTAGACCACACATCTGGTCCTGGTTAAATATAGCAGTTAGAGTTTGGGTGTAATAATCAGAAAATACAGTTTGAACTGCCTTAAGTGTGTTGGGTGGGAAGGTTGCCTCTATATCTGAGAAGTCTGTGGATGGGTCTATGTTTGACATTGTTTCATTCAAAATCCAACTGCCGTCCCCCGGCTCTGCTTCTTGCCTCCATTTCCCCTGGGTGGACGGGGGATAGGATATACTGACCAGCCTGGTCCACAGTGCGGTTCCCATCCTCTGAAATGAGGGGTGTCGGTTTCTCTAGAAGCATATAGGCTTGCAGCAGGGTGCCCAAGCAAATTACCACGAGAAGAGGGAAGGAAGCTGCTGAGCCAAACGGTAAGCATCCACTACAGCAGCTAGTGTGTTGGATAGCTGCAAAATGTGGATAAAGAGGGCAAGTTCATCACCATTATTGGAAGATTAAGAATTCAAAGAGCATATTTCACTGATGGAGGGTCAGTCACATTGGTTTTATAAAAATAAGCAGGTAGCATGCAGTCATTGCAGATTAGTTACAGATTATGATCACAGCCTTAGCAGGGGTCAAAAAGGATCCAAATAAATCCTCTGTGCTTACCTATTCATATCCCCCCTTAGGAAGGTGCCCCTTTGTGGTAGACCCAGATATCCAAACCACAGAGAACGAGAAGCAATGATTTTATCATCTTATGCTGGAATCTTAATGGTAAGGGAAAGAGGGCTATTTGTGTACGTGGGCATTTCAGGTCCACTGTGTGCATTTTGATGTTACTGTGCATTTATGTTATTTTCCAACCAATATTTCTAAGTGTTCAGGATTTACTCATAGTAAATGTTTCACTTTTTAGGAAAAAATAAAAAGATTTTTACTTTTACTTATAGTAAAAGATTTTAACTTTTACATTGCAAAAGCATTTACCTAAGAGAAAAAATAAGAATGAGAAAACTAATTGGTATCCAAAGACTTGATTTATCTATTTATTCAGGGGTTTGTTTATTTAATGCCTATGCTGCCACACACAATACTAGATATGCTGAATCTATAATAGCCTTACTTTGTAATAAAAGTAAAGCCATGATATTATTATAATTCATTATTGTTGTTTAACAGAACAGTATCCCAATTGAGGAAGTCTTCAGAATTTATGGGGCTGATTCTTCTGCCAAATCGGGTATTACCAAGGTAAGGACAACATGAAACTATCAATATAAGGGATTTTCAGAGATTATTTAGTATATACATTTATAATATATTTTCAAGCACCGGTTATGAAACAACAGTTTTGTATCAAAATGTACAAAACATTTATTTGAGTGACCTATGTTTGTAAATGGCTTTTTTTTTTTTTTTTTTGCGGTATTGGGGATTGAACTCAGGGGCATTCTACCTCCGAGCTACACCCCCGGCCCTATTTTTTTATTCTTTATTTTGAAACAGGTCTCCCTAGGTTGTGGAGGGCCTTACTAGGTGGCTGAGGCTGGCCTTGAACCCTAATCCTCCGGTCTCAGCCTCCCAAATACTAGGATTACAAGCGTGTGCCACCACACCTGGCTCTAAAATGGCTTTCTTAAATAGAGGACCACATAGTAATAACCAAAGTGTTTTATATAAGGCCAAATAGGGCAGCAAATAGAGCACCAGGCTTGGAGTCTAGCTTCTGCTGTTTCTGCTCAATAATATTTCCCACTCACTGTTGTGATGTAGATCTGGTAAGTCACACTCTCCTCTCATGTGATGTGCTGTATCAGCTAAAACTAGGACCCGACCCGATCTCCAAGCTTCATTCTCAAGGTAAAGGATCCCCTTTACTGCTGCCACCTGTCTCTCTCCCGTGAGACTTCTTGGAAATCACTAGCCATAGATTCAGGACACGGGAGTCCAGGGACTTGGGTCTGAGCTCTGGCTCTACTACCAAGGCAAGTCCTTCCCCTCTTTGGGCTTCCATATTCTGATCTTGAGAAGAGAGCCTGTGCTGAATGATCTTTAGGCCAGTTCAAGTTTTTGCCGGTTTATTTATGAATGTATGAATATTCAGTAAGGATTTAAATGTGGACTGTATTTAGAGGTGAACTACAAGGGTCCCTTTACCTTTAAATACCTCTACAGGAGGGAAAAGGAAATGGAAGAGGGGGTGGGGAGGGGCCTGCAGCAGGAGGGAAGTAAGGGGGGAGGGATCCAAACCCTCCTGCAGACCTTCTGCTCACAGTGGCTTTAGCTGCCTCCCACCTGGATTCTGAAGGGAGGCCAGGGCAGGGCCAGTGCTACAGCCACAGGGACACCTGCCTTCTTGTTCTTCTTCCTGCTGGCCTTACTGCAAGCAGTAGCATGGTGTCAAGTTCAAGGGTCCCCTAGGTCTACTTTGAAAGTCAAGTGTTTACTAAGTGTTGTAACTCTGCAACCAACCTTCCTATCACCTTTATCCACATGTGACCTCACTGTGGTCCTGAGACTCAGATTCCTTTGATCCCTGAGGAAGTTCAGAGTCTTCTCTACCCTCACTCTGGTTTCTGCTCATTCCATTTCGTTCACTCATTATACATAGCTGTAGGTGCAGGAGATGGTAAGCAAACTAGACAAGATTACTTTTCTTGTACATCTTACATCCTATACTGAGGCTCACCTTGGTTGAGATATAAGCCACCCCAGGCCTGATGCTCCTCAGAGACTGAGCTGTTCTTTGCTTTTAAAGAAAGCCCAGCTGGGCATGGTGGTACATATCTGTAATCCCAGTGTGTGGGAGGCTGAGACAGGAGAATTGCAGGTTTGAGGCCAGCCTCAGCAACTTAGCAAGGCTTCTGCAACTTAGTGAGTCCCTGTTTCAAAATTTAAAAAAATAATTAGGGCTGGGGGTATATCTCAGGGGTAGTGACCGCTGTTGGACACTATGAGAATGGGGACTGTATCACTGAACAGAGGTTCTTGAATGAATGGATGAATGAATGATTGAATGAATGAATGATAGGATGAATGGGGGAGCTTGGCTGGCCCCCTTCTAAACAGCACGTCTTCCAGTTCTAGTCCCATCACATGAACCTTACTCACCCAAGCTACTCAGACACTCATGTCTACAAACCTTGACTGATGAGGGGTTCCCAGTGTCATCCCCTTCAGGATGAGACTCCATATTTGTCCTCTGGCCATGTGAATTGGGACCAACCAGTCAGAGGTGTCTGATACCTGCCCTGGCTCCCCCCACACCGAGCCCAGAGGATGAGGGGGAGAAAGTAGTGACTGAAAGAGAGGGGTGTGAGGCTCAGGTTTTTGTGGGTATGTGTTGAGGGTGACGAGGGCAGCCTGGAGGGGAAACAGATGCAGGAAAGCATGCAGGAAGGAAACGGCATGGCTTGCCTGGCTTCCCAAGGAAGCCAGAGTGCTGGACCAACCCTTCCTCCCACCCTCCCCTTCTTCCTTCCTTCCTTCCTCTCTTCTTTCCTTCCTCTCTTCCTTCCTTCCTTCCTTCCTCTCTTCCTTGTTTACTTCCTTCCTTGTACTGGGGATTGAACCCACGGATGTTCTACCTCTAAGCTATACTCCCAGACCTTTTTATTTTCTGTTTGGAAACAGGGTCTCCCTAGACTGCTGAGGGTCTCACTATGTTGCTGAGGCTGGTCTCAAATCTGTGATCCTCCTGTCTCAGCCTCCCAAGTACTGGGATTGCAGGCATGGGCCACCACACCCAGCTTCATTTCATGATTTATAAGTGAAAATCAGTTTGTATGATGTTAAATACTAGGATTCTAATGCCACAGCTGCCTGAGTCTTTCTGGGCATATTTTCTGACATCTATAAGCCTCAATTTCATTTGTGAAAGCTGGGGAAAAAAAGAAAGAAAATGGGGGTGTTGTGAGCACTTAGTAAGTTAGTATTATGACGCTCTCGTGATTAGCATATGGTAACCTCAAAACAATAGCGATGACTAAGATTCTGCTACCCAGGAGTTGCACTTCTGCTTTCTTCTGTGTTCCTCGGTATCAGGACTCTTTAACACTTGAGTCAGGAAGTTGTTTGTTGTGGGTGCAGGAGGTTGGAGCTGGGACCCACCATATGCACAGGAGAATGTTTAGGAGCATCACTGGCCTCTACGTATTCAATGTAGTAACTTTTCTCCACTTCTGACAATACAAAAATAAAAATAAAAAGTGTCTCCAGATTTCCCAGTGTCCCCTGGGAGGCAAAATCACATCTGGTTGAAAACCACCACTTTAAATATCCAAAATTTAAATAGCTAATCAATCTTCCATGTGTATTATTAACACACAGTAAACTTTGCCTATTATCTCAAAGGGCGTGACTTGAGGAACCGAGATAGGAATCTGAGGATCTTTTCCTGTGAGCTCCTCCCCATCTCCAGACTGCCAGCTCAGGCCTTCCTCTCCTAGCTACACATTAACTCTGCAAAGGGGCCTTCTCCAAGTCTCGAATAAGGAATTAGCAGGCCCTCTAAGTGGTAATGCTGCATCTCAAAAATTAAACTGTAAGACTATTTTAATGCAGACTTTTCAGCTTTTGAGATTTAACATAATTTTAAAACAAAAACAAAAAAGGGTTGAACTAGGGAAAAGAGTTGTTTAAAAAAAACAAATATTGCCAAAGGTTTTTTTAATTGCTTCATGTATCTGAATGACCTTTGATTCCTTTGGATGAAATGTCTCCTAAGCAACAGCTAAAATCCTTCCTGAGCAAGAGTTTAAAACCCTGCTGAATGCTAATCAGATTATGTAGAATTTCCGGGCGGCTGGAATTGGCCACATGATACAATATGAGCACTGTGCTCAGGCTTGGTGGCTTTCTCCAGGGCTATTTGCTGCCACCTGGTGACAGACAGGCAGCATGGGCACAATATTGTTCTCAGTGAGCCTCAGACTCGACCTCTTGATAGCCGTTTTGCTGACAGAGAGCTTTTTACTTCTGAGGACTCTGGACTCAGAAAAACATTCAACCAAGGGCCTTATATAAGTAAGGATTATTTACAACTAGTTCCAGATCAGGATAAGTTGGATAACTTAATTTAAACTAAGGAAAAAGTCCCAGTGTGGTGGCACATGCCTATAATCCTGGTACTTGAGAGGCTCAGTCAGGAGGATCACAGGTTTAAGACCAGCCTCAGTAACTTAGCAAGACTCTCAGCAACCTAGTGAGACTCTGTTTCAAAACAAAAAAAAATTTAAAAGGTCTCGGGCTGTAGAGTGGAGTTAGAATTCCCCTGAGTTCAATCCCCAGTAACACACACACACACACGCACACATACACACACACACACACACACACACATACACACGGAAAATGCATAAATTTTCCTTCAACCAAGAAAACAAGTGATAAAAATATTCATCACCTCTATTTGATGGAAAGAAAAGGAAAGAAAGAGAGAGACAGTAAAGGTGAGTGCATCTCTGGAGACAAAAGGAATGAATAGAGACCACCAGGGCTTTACTTCCCCTCTGCCTTCCTGCAACTACATCTCAGCAATCTGACAGCCAGTGTTCACGTCCATCCTAACCACAGCCAAAAACATGACTTCAGCAGCAAACACACTGGTGCCCAGTCCCAGCCGGTCACTTGCTAGCTGTCTGGCCTCCAATAAGTTATTTAACTTCTCTGACCCCAATTCCCTCTTTGTCCATAGGCATTTCTAAGTAGGCAGGAGGACACTCACCCACACTAGGCTCTCTGAGGGTTGAGACCACACACACCAACTACACAATGGTGGCATGGGGAGCCTCCCATGTTGGTGCCTTTATTACCAAGTCCACCTCCACTCAGCATGGTCGGCCTCCTTCTTCCTCCTTCTCCCTCTGCAGCCTGTCTCCCACCCTCTCCGCCTCCTCCAGTGTCTGCTGTGTGTCTTTTCTTCCTAGAGGATGCTGACTCAGACCGAATGAACACGTGGTCTCACGATAAGAATAAAGGTTCAATATTGGCAGATCTTAATACTGAGGAATTTTAACCTTTAAATTATTTTATTAGTGCACTGCAACTATACATCATGGTGCAGTTCAATGTGATAAAAGCGTACATGCACCCAGCTCTGCTTTCAACATTAATTATGTTTATCTGGGTAGCTTGGTCAATATGCTTTTATACATCCCCATCTTCTTCTTCTCAGCCTTTCAGCTAGAAGAAATATTTGTTAAATATACATTGATATAGCTGGGCGTGGTGGC
>PVLC010034443.1:0-16692 GCA_004027655.1 Graphiurus murinus
GGTCTTTTGAGGTGAACTAAACCACCCTCTGTCATAATTTAGTCCCTAGCAACCCAAACTGTATGGATACTTTGTTTCATAAATATCATATTGGTCCACACTACAGGTATTAATAGAAATAGCTAGACAAGAAGCTTCACAAGCAAGTTGAAATATCAGAATACTAATCAAAAGTTGATACTATGAAAACAGAAAAAAAGAAAAAAAAATCAAGCCACCAATTGTAAAAAAAAAAAAAATGATATTTTATGTGATACAAGACTTGCAGCTAGAATATTAAACTCAATACAAATTTAAAAAAGCACACATTTATAAAAATGGAAAAAACCTTGACTTAGAAAAAAGAAGGATATGTTCATGCATGGACTTGTACATAACTGCTTATAGTAGATTATTCTTTATTAGTCATAGTGAAAAACTAGAAACAGTTCTAATGTTTACCAACAGGAGAATGGATAATAAAAATTGTCATAAATTCAGATAATGCTTTATACTTATCCGCAATAAGGAACAAACTTTGACACATGGATGGATGAATCTCAAGCAAATTATGCTATGCAAAAAACAGCAGCAATAACAATGAAGCTGGGTGTAGTGGCACATGCCTGTAACCCCAGTGAAGATTGCAGTACACAAGCAACTTAGAAGTGTGGTAATGTGTTCATTACACTGCTTCTGTGGAGCTCCATGGCTGTATGTGTATATCTACATTTATTTATTTATTTACACATTTAATTTTACACATCAATATGTGAAATTTATGGCATGTTAATAATATTTCCAAACTGTTAAAATATCAACATCCCTGTAATCTCATACTGACCATGTAAATTTATGTCTAAAAAATTCAGATTTCTAAATCATTCATTATATTTTAATATTTATATTGACGCCTCAAAATCGATTTTTATTCAATCTGTAGTATTCTGTGGAAAAAAATTCTTCTCAAGGGAAAAATTGTAAATACTACATACAGTGAAACACTTATCAAAAATATATATATTTATGATTTTTATTTGTCAAAGACAAACAAAATATAAAACAGTGCTAAGCATTTTTTATTGGTGCATTGTAGTCATACATTTCAATGAGGTACAAGATGGTATAGGCATACACGAACACATCACTCATTTAGTCCTTCACCAGTTCTCCCCCCATTCCATCCTCCCTCACTCCTTCTCATGTTCAGCTTAGTGACTGACTTTGATATGATTGTGGTTGTACATCTTGTGCCTGAGGGAGTTGCCATCTTCCACTCTCCCATCACCTTCAGTTAGGTCCCCTTCTTCACCCAACTAAGGTTTCTCCTCCTTTGTCTAGAGTCCCTCCTATGACCCATTTTCTCCCTAGTTTCCCCATATTAGGGAGAGCATCAGATTTTTTACTTTTTGTGACTGACTAATCTCACTTAACATAATGTTTCCAGTTTCATATATTTTCCTGCAAATGACATGATTTTGTTCTTCTTTATGGCTGAGTAAAATTCCATTATGTACATATATATTTTGTCGTCCCTTCATCTGTTGGTGGACATCTTCGCTGGTTCCATAGTTTGGCAATTGTGAATTGTGCAGCTATAATGCAAAGATACACATGCATTAGTCTCATAGTTTTGTTTCCGTTCTTTTAAGTAGATATCCAGAAGTGGTGTTGCTGAGTCATATAGTAGGTTCATTCCCATTCATCTAAGGATCCTCCATACTATTTTCTAAAGTGGTTGCACTAATCTGCAATTCTACTAACAATGTATTAGGGTTACCTCTTCTCCACTCCCTCACCAGCATTTGTTATTGTTTGTGTTTTAATGATTGCCATTCTAGTTGGGGTTAGGTAAAATTTCAGGACAGTATTGATTTGCATCTCTCTGATTGCTAATGATGTTGAACATTTCCTTATACATTTATTGGCCATTCGTATTTCCTCTTTTGTGAAGTGTCTATTTAGATCACTTGCCCATTTTTTTATTGGATTATTTGTTTTTTTAGTGGTGAGTTTCTTGAGTTCTCTGTATATGCTAGATATTAGTCCTCTATCAGAAGAATAGTTGGCAAAAATATTCTCCCATTTTATCAGCTCTCTGTTGAGGTTCTTTATAGTTTCCTTTGCTGCATAAAAGCTCTTCAGTTTAATGCAATACCATGTATTGATCTTCTTGTGAATTGCTTGTGCCTTTGGGGTTTGTTGAGAAAGTTTTTACCTGTGCCTATGTATTGAAGTGTTGGGCCTATGCCCTCTTTAAGTAGATGCCAGGTCTCTGTTCTGATTTCCAGGTCTTTGATTCATCTTGAATTGATTTTTGTGCAGGGTGAGAAAGTGGGGTTTCTTTCCATTTTCCTACATATGGTTAATCAGTTTTGCCAACACCATTTGTTGAAGAAGCTATCTTTTTTCCAGTGTATGTTTTTGGCCCCTTTATCAAAAATCGATTAGCTGTAAGTATGCAGATTTGTTTCTGAGTCTTCTATTCTGCTCCATTGGTCTATGTGTCTGTTTTTCTCCATTGGTCTATGTGTCTGTTTTTATTACTATGGCTTTGTAGTATAGTTTGAAGTCAGGTATTATGATGCTTCCTGCATGGTTCTTATTGCTGAAAACTACTCTGTCTATTCTGGGCTTTTTGTTTTTCCAAATGAATTTAATGACTGATTTTTCTATGTCTGTGAGGAATGACCTTGGTAATTTAATGGGTATAGCATGATCACTTTTGGGAGAATGGTCACTTTGATTATATTTATTCTGCTTATCCAAGAACATGGAAGATCTTTTCATCTTCTAAGATCTTCTTCAATTTCTTTTTTCAATTTTTTATAATTTCTCCTTATAGAGCTTTTTTACCTCCATGGTCTCCTTGGTTAGGTTTATTCCTAAGTATTTTATTTTGGGGGGGGGGATTATTGTGAGTGGAAGTGTTTTCTGGATTTTTTTTTTCAGCAGATTTATGGTTGGCTTACAGGAAAACTTCTGATTTTTTAAGATTGAGTTTGTATCCAGGCATTTTGCTTAATTTGTTGATCAGTTCTATAAGCCTTTTGGTTGAGATCGTTGAACCTTGTAAGTATAGTATCATGTCATCTTCAAATAGGGACAGTTTTAGTTCTTCCCTTCCTATTTGTACTACTCTGATTTCCTTCTCTTGCCTTATTGCTCTGGTGGGAGTATCAAGTACTATATTGAACAGAAGAGGTAATAATGGACATTCTTGTCTTGTTCCTGTTTTTAGTGGGAATTCTCAGTTTTTCCCCATTTAATATGATGTTGGCTGTGGGCCTATTGTATACTGCCTTTATGATGTTGAAGTATGTTCCTTATATTCCGATTATCTGCAGTGCTTTCAGCATGACTGGGTGTTGGATTTTATCAAATGCTTTTTCAACCTCTATTGAAATGATTATGTGATTTCTGTCTTTGTTTCTGTGGTGAATTACACGGATTGTTTCTTACATTTTGAACCAACCTTGCATCCGTGGGATGTACCTGGATTGGTCATGGTGTATAATTTTGTTGATGTGGTTTTGAATGTGCATTGCTAATATTTTGTTTAGCAGTTTTCCGACTAAGTTCATCAATGATATTGGCCTATATTTTCTTTTCTTGAGCTGTCTTTATTTGGTATTGATGTGATGTTGGCTTCATAGAATATATTTTGGAGAGTCCTATTTCTTTCTATTTTGTGTAATAATTTAAGGAGTATTGGAATTAGCTCTTCTATAAAGATTTTATAAAATTCACTTGGGAAACCATCTGGCCTGGGGCTTTTCTTTGCACCTTTTTCATCTCTTTATTTTATAATTTGGGTTTATTCTCTCTTTCTTTTGGTTCTGTTGGCTAGTGGTTTGTCTATCTTATTTATTTATTTATTTTTTGAGAAGCCAGCCTTTGGTTTTGCTCATTTTCTCTATTGTTTTTTATTCTCTACTTCATCAATTTCTGTTCTGATATTAATAATTTCTTGTCTTCTTCTGGCTTTTGGGTGAGACTGTTCCTGTTTTTCAAGGGCCCTAAGATGCATCATTAGGTTATTTATTTGGTAATATTCTGTTCTTTTTATGTGGTAACAGTGCTATGAATCTTCCTTTTAGTACTGTGTTCAAGGTGTCCCCGATGTTTTGATATGTTGTGTCTATTTTCATTTGTTTCTAGGAATTTCTTAGTTTCTCCCCTTACTTCTTCTGTGACCCATTCCTCATTAGCAGTATGATGTTCAATCTCCATGTGTTTATGTGGTTAGTCTGATAGTTGATTTCTAGTTTCATTCCACTGTGATCTGAAAATATGCAAGGGAGTATGTCACATTTTTTTAATTTGCTAGTCCTCACTTTGTGGCCCAGAATGTAGTCTATTTTGGAGAAGGTTCAATGAGCAGCTGAGAAAAATGTGAATTCAGCTGTAGTTGGGTAAAATATTCTGTATGTGTCTAATAGGTCCATTTAGTTTATGGTGTTCTTTATGTCTGAGGCATCTTTACTGATCTTTTGTCTAGAAGATCAGTCTAGCAGTGTGAGAGCAGTGTTGAAGTCTCCCAATATTATTGTATTGGGATCTATGTGTGACTTAAGTCATGAAGAATTTGTTTTATGAAAGTGACTTCACCTATGTTTGGGGCACAAATTCCTCTTTCTGAATTATTCTTTTTACCAGTAAAAAAAAATGACCTGCTTTGTCTCTCCTGATAAGTTTATGCTTGAAGTCCATTATGTCTGATGCCATAGTTCCGACTCCTGCTTGCCTTTGCGTTTCATTGTCATGGATTGCCCTGTTCTAGCCCTTCACCTTTAGTTTGTGAGTATATTTACTTGTAAGTTGTGTTTCTTGCAGGCAGCATGTAAATGGATTCTGGTTTTTACTCCATTTTGCCACCTTATGTCTTTTTATTGAGGAACTGAGGCTTTTATATTCAGTGTGAATATTGAGAGATGATTTTTAATTCCTAATATTTTGAGTTTTAACTTCTGTTTGAGGAAGTGTTTGTTCTTCTTTGCTTAGTTCTTTGCTTGCTGGACATTATCGTTTCTCTAGTTCTGACATTTATTTGTTAGTTCTTTTTTGTTGTTAATCTCTGAGTATTTTCTCTAGTGTTGGTTTGGAAGGCATTAATTCTTTCAGTTTCTGTTTGTCATTGAAAGTTTTTATTTCCCCATCGAATTTGAGAGATAGTTTTTCTGAGTAGAAAATATTGGCTGCAAGTTTTTTCTTACGTAGTTTGGAATATGTTACTCCAAGCCCTCCTGAGTTTTATGACTTGGTTTGGAAGGTCTGGAGTAATTCTAATTGGTTTGCCTCTGAATGCCACTTGATCTTTTACTTTCATTACCTTTAAGATTCTTTCCTTGGCCTCTACATTAGCTAGTTTGATTATCATGTGGAATGGTGAATATTTCTCTTATCTTGTCTAATGGGGGTATTATATGTTTCCTGTACCTGTGTGTCAACCCCTTTTTCTATATTTGTTAAATTTTCTCATATTACTTCTTTGAAAAGATTGTCGATTCCTTTGGTTTCAGCTTCTATTCCCTCTTTTTGCCTATTATTCTTAAGTTAGCTCCTTTAAAATTGACCCACATCTCTTCAATGTCCAATTCATGTGGTTGAATTGGTTTTTTGTTTTCTAAATTATATAGTACATGCTCATTTTTGGAGTGGTCATCTTATAGAGTCTATATTCTATTTGTTGTAATCTACTATTTACAGTTTTTATTGATGCCTTCACTTCAATTATTGCATCCTTCACTTTCTTCAAGACTTCTTTTTGATTCCTGTTCAAGGTGTTAGATTAGTTTGTTTATTTGTTCCTTTATTTTTTTTCAGGCTGTCTTTGAACTCTTTTTGGAAGTCCTATATCATTCCTATTATTAAAGATCTGAATTGTCCTTCTGGCAATCTCTGCAATTCTTTGTTGGCGAGTTTTGTTATTTTGGGGTTGAGGGAGCTCATTGTTCCCTTGCTCTTCTCCTTCTCATGATTTCTGGGTTCTTAGGTTTATATCTGTTTATTTTGCTAGCTTTCTCTCAAGCTGTAGATTTCTTATGTCTATTTTCTTCCTCTGAATATTATCTTATTACGGAGGTAGATATTTACCACTAGATATGCCTTACAATTGAATAGTTTCTACCATGTGGTTATTCTCTGTTCTCTGTTGTGTTTTTATCTCCCTTTGATATCAACATTGAAAACTGTGTCTACCAATACCCCACTATTTTTTAATTGTAGATCATCAGTACTGAGTTACAGTTACTCTGGGGCTCTTTCTGCTCACGGTAATGGTGATACTGATGTGTTTCAGGTGTTAAGGTCTTGGATCCTGTCTGTTACCTTCATTATAGGGAGTCAACTGAGAGGTGTGAGCAGAACAGTTTGTGTCCTATGCATTTTTAATTCTCAATAAAGGAAGTGTTGGGCAATTCCTTCTGTCAGCTGTGGTTAGTTTACCTTTGTTGTCTGGCATTCCTTTCTGGTGGTTCACCTCTCTGGTCCAATTTCAGCATTAGGCATTTAAAGGTGTCAAAGTCAAGTGCCACTCTGGGTCTCTGGAGGGAGGGGTGGGCTGAGCTGCCACTGCTGCAGATTCTGTCTGGGCATCTGGGCAGTCAGATATCTGTTAAATGTGGAGGGGATACCAACACTTAAGATGTGAAGATCTGTAGCTGCTTACTCCAGTGCTAAGCATTTGATGAGCATATCAGTTATTTTTAACAACCTAAGACAATTGGTACTATTATCAGCTGCACTCTTACTATTCAAAAACAAAACAAAACAAAAACTTGAGGCATGGAGCAGTAATTGTCATTCAGTGTTCCAGTCAGCAGCAGAAGAGCTAGGACACATACTTAGAAATGCTTAATTCCAAGCAGGTGAGAACTACCACCACAACATGTGATCCGCTGAAGGAAAAAGAATCATTTGGCAGTCTTCTCATCTTTTTCCGAAAGTCGTTTTGAAATCAGCAACTGTGGCTTCACATTCATTCATACACAAAATCAATAAACTTCACTTCCACCAACTTTTTAAAAATTTGGCTTGTTGATAATTTTTCCCCAGTGGATATTTAAGTGCTTTTCTATGTTTATTGGAGCCAAGTGGTTCATTTAAAATTATATGAGGCAATACTACACAGTGGATATGAGTTTAGGAGCCAGTTTTTCCAACTATTAGTGAGAATAAATTGATGTAAAAGGGGTTGAGATATTCTATATACTTTAGAAGACCCCTATCCACATCCATTTCTTCCCAGGCCATGAATATACTTTATTTCATAAACCATGTCAGCATTATATTGAAATATTCAGAAAACAAATTAAGCTATACCCAATTAGTCTCTCAAAGCTACTAAATTCTTTTTATACTAATCTACCATTTTAAATTATTTTTTTCTGGACATTATACTTCAGTATTTTTGATGTAATGGACAAAAAAAAAGGCTTGAGGAGTATCCTTAGCCTTAAGGAAATCCAAAGTTTGAATTCATACTTTGTTTCTCTCTAGGCACTCCCTAGATATGAGACTTTGCATATATATTTGAATATGTCTAAATCTTTTATTTGCTTATTTGTTAATAAAAATACTGTTATCTGTATTTCAGGATGTTATAAACTAAATTAGTTCAAAATACTGGCATGTAAAACTCTTTTAATTAAGAATTATAAACATAAGCCTAATCATTGTTATGTGGTGATCAAAACTATTTCTAGAGTAAAAGACTACCTTTTAAGGTATGTGGATTGTTTATAAGAAAATAGAAAAGGAAGACCATTATGGGTGAGTTAAGTATTTTAAAGGATACAGGATATGCAAATGTAGATTTCATTGTGAATGACAGTTCTTGTGGTAGAGTAGTAAAAATATTTCAAATGAATTATTAAAAATAAATTTTAAAGAATTAAGAAATATTTAATATGTCTGGCAATTTTGTTGTTTTTATTTGCTGTCTGTTATAACAAGACATATAAATATTTCATATATACATATATATGAAAGATATATATGATCAAGGATATATAGATAGATGATAGATTATAGATAGTTTATAGATGATAGATAGATAGATAGATAGAGAGACAGACAGATAGATAGATTCTTTTTGTTACTGAGGATTGAACCCATGTTCATTCTACCTCTGAGATATACCCCCAGCATGTCTTTTAAAAATATATTTCAAAACAAGGTCTCATTAAGTTTCTGAGGGCTCTCTAAGTTGTTTAGGTTGGCCCTGAACCTGTGATCCTCTTATCCCAGCCTTCCAAGTACTGGAATTACAGGCTTGCACCATTGCACCTGATGATCCTATATTTTTAAATGAAATTATTATTCAGATGCCTATTGCAGTCCTGTTTAAAGCATACTTATATTGGTGGTATGGGAGTTGGCTATGGGACTCATATAGGAAAGGAGAGTGTTGTCAGTGTTTGGATCAAGTCTAAAGTACAGTTAAATGAAGATCAAACAAAAAAGTCAGAACAAAGAATAAAACAAATGTGGGAAATCAGATTTGAAAATGACAGTGAGAATGAAAGCTCATCTAGGAATTTTCTAACATCTTGGGGAAGGAATATATATACATATGTGTATAGATATACATATATAAATACAAATATATATGCACACATATATACCTTCATAATATTTTTGATATAATATACCTTTTTGTTTATATCTATGCCTTATACCTTTCTGTCTTGATTTCTTTTCCATTTAATATGTTATGACAGAAAAGAAAATCTAGGTCATTACAAATAGGCCTTTTACCTAATTTTGAGAAAAAAATTATACATCTTAAAGTAAAAGATTTCCTGATTCTCTTACCAAAGTCTAATGCTACCTCTCTTCAGGACAGTGTCCTTTCCTTCAACAACTTTTTAATTTCAGTTAGATGTGATCTCCAAAGCCTTATGAAATATATTGATTCCTATTCTCATTCACAACTAATGAAACCTACTATGCTATTGCAATGTGGCTCCTTCACATATATTGTAAGTTGGCTAAAAGCAAGCCATTTTCATTTCTTTCTACTTTCAGTCCAACAGAGATTATGTGTATTGGTCTTTAAAACAATGCTTTTATTTCCTTGAGTTTGTGCTGGGCTGCAGTGGTTTTATTAGTTCTCAGATGATTTATGTATTTTCAATGTTCAAGTGCCTAGAGGGTAAGATAAATAGAGGTATTTTTATAGTAAAATTTGAAAAATAGTTCAAGGCTTGAAAAAGCAAAACTTATTAGGTGCTCAAAATTGAAATGAATGCTTTCGATGCCATCCTATTTTTATAAAGGACACAACAAGACGTGAAGAGAAGGTTTCTGATAAATATTTCATATTTTGCTTTCTATCTACAGAACATCACTGTCAAATATCAATAGTAAGCCATTTACCATAATATAGTTGTATATTTTATAAGAAAATAATCCTGAAAGTTATAACCCTGAAGCTAGGGTACATAAATCCTGGGATATCTAGACCTCTAGTCTAAGTGCCAAAGGTAGGTGCCAGCCAACATTTCAATGTAACTAATACACAGACTTTCTGATGGCATTTCTTCTTCATGCAGAAGTGTCAGATTTCCATAATACATTGAAAAATTAGCCCATTTTAATATGGTTAACACTAAATTTTAATGTTTAATTTAATATATTTAAAACAATTATCTGTACATTTGTATAATTCAGTGTTTTGATCAATTATAAAAAGATTTTATACTTTAATATTCTATGGGGGCATCACAGTGCCTGTGATAGGTGAAGAATGCATTCCTCACATGCCCCTAACTATTGCAGAAACTAGATAATACCTATTTTGCCTAAGATTCATTTCTGAATTCCTTATAAGATTATAAAATGTTACTGATATTTCCAATCATAACAGTTTTTTAGCTAAAATATTAATCTCCCACCAAGTTTAAATAACTCCCCCAAAGTTTCTGATGTTAATTACACTTATAAATATTACTTATGTATTATATATATTTTAAGTATATATGAACTAGATCAAGTATAAAAAGTCCAAGTTAAAGGAGTTTAAGGATAAAGTGCTCTTATTTGAAACAGGGTAAAGATAATTACTATACTCCCTATGCTAAACTATTAATAGCCAAAGTCTTCGACAAAATGAGTACCAAGTAGCACTGAGTAGCAGATAAGTGTTCTGGAAAGGACTGAGGTCAAATCTGAGTTGCTGATGCACCTTATTACTCTCAGTAATAGATACAGCTTCTAATGTTGGTTCATAACCTGTGCAGAGGTGATTAAAATAAGCAGTCAGGCAATCAGCATGTGTTTTGATGAGGTACATCAGGGCAATGAATAGAAGGGGAAAAGGACAGGGTCATGGTTGGGTCCCTACAAACATGAGTATGAAAATTGTGAGCAGAAAAAAAAAATCAGTGAAAGTATCTGAAGAGAAGCCAGAAACAGGAGAAAACAGAAAAGAATGTTTTAAAGAAGTCAAAGAACAGGAAATGTTAGAGAAGGGAGTAAAGAAGCCATGTTGGAAAGGACAGTCACTATAGAATGATGAGGGCAGAAGCAAGAACATGGTGTAAATGGGAGCAATGGAGTGATTATAGGGCTGATTCATCATTACAAAAGGTTGTCTTGGGAAAATATGGACATCACCAAAGAAAAGGAAATGTAGAATCAGAAAAAAAAAAAGTGGTTTTATTTTGTTTTTAGTACTGAGCAGATTTTGTTATTTGTATGGTCTTGGCATAAAGAAAAATCTAAGAAGAAGACAAAGGGTGATGACACAGGAAGGAGAAAGAAGGATCTACGGAGCAAGAGATTTGGAAGGATGGAACTGGAAGCCTGTGTACAGGGATTTACTATACATAGGAGAAGGCAGAACATGTTTTCTGATAAAAAATGGAGTTAGAATGATAATAAACAAGTGGCTGCTCATTTGTAAAGATCAGGGAAGACAATAATGGTGGCTTAATTATCTTAATGAGTTAGGAAACAAATGTGGCCTGAGGATTAGAGAATATCTTGCCTAGTAGGGAGGTTGAAAGGAACTTTGAACATCTAAAAAGTTTTTTAATGCAATACTGGAGGAAACTGACTTAAGGGTTTTTCAAGTATCTGTGGGCAATATTGGGTAGAATTTATGATTGGAGAATAGGCATTTATATTGGCTTCCTTTTACAATATGGGCTATTTTCTCTAGGCACATTCAGCAACCCAGGTAAAGGAAAGACAGTCATGAGGTTGTACCAATTCAAAGTAGTTACAATAGAGCAAAAAATGAAGTCAGAGTTTTTAAGACACTAGGAAGAAACAGATTTTTATGTTTTTTTTTAGTTGGGTAGCAGAGTAATTTATCATCCAAACTGGGACATATTTAAGAGTAAAAGAAGACAAAGACCAAATGGAATATGAGGGAAATCGTAGTAAACTGATCTGTCACTAGGCCGCCCATGATAAAGGACCATTATGTTCATAATGATTAAAACAAATTGTAAAGGATTGCATAGATTGGGTGAAAATGTTGAGTAAATGGTCTAAATCTTGTTGAGGTTGAAGAAATATTGATTATGATTAAGAAAATGAAGATACTTGAAGTAAAGAGTACCATGATTGATAAAAGAGGAGAGGGGTAGCAGTACAAGTTTAGATATCAGAATTTAATAGATATTATGATTCTGACTAATGAAACAATTTAGTGTTCCTAGAGTGGAGAAGGTGAGAAATTCACTGAAGTTGAAAAATCACAGTGATCTAAGGTTAAAGGGTAGATGTATATTTTTCCCCATACATTTTATAATTGTCTGGGATAGTGGAATTAATGGTGGAGAGAAAGTTTCGGAGCCAGAGGCCACGGTCCTGAAAGAATGTGAAGGAATGAGCTTGATTGAGGTCAGTCAGTAGCAAGGATGAGGTCAGGGTGGCATGACACTAAATGAAGATACTTTTATAAGAGGGCACAAGAGGTTTGGCGATGGCTATTAAGAAAATGAATACATTTGGCCATCATTGCTTCATGTCATTAAGTATTTGAATCATCCTTGCTCCCTGCTCATCCCAAAACTTTGATGACAACTTTACTTATAGTGTTAGGGAGAGAATTCCCTCTGTTTATGTTAATAATATTATAGATGTCTATATATCTGCTATAAGCTTCAGTTTAAATTAGTAACTGAACTTCTAGTTCATGTTTTGATCTTGTATAACAGAAGTTCATCAATAAAGAAAAATCTGTTCTTGCTATGCCATTAAAAACAAATGGTAGCCGGGCAGGGTGGCACACGCTTGTAATCCCAGTACTTGGGAGACTGAGACCAGATGATCCAGGTCACAGTCAGCCTCAGTTACTTAGTGAGGCCCTCCACAATTTAGCCCTGTTTCAAAATAAGGAATAAAAATGGGGCTGAGGGTGTAGCTCTGAGGTAGGATGCCCCTGGGTTCCATCCCCAATACCAAAAGTAATAGTAATAATAACAATAATATTAATGGTGTGGACACAATGGAGTCCAATGCTACGGTAGGTAAAATAGGTTAAGAGAACTGTGAAATCTTGAGATTTCTTTGAGTCTCTTCATAATAAGACCCTTTCCTTCTCTAAATTTTAAATTTAAATACTAATAAAAGTTAAAAGTAGAAAGAATTCTTCTTTCCTGAAATAAATATCTTCTATCTTTATTCATTGCCTCTGATTTTTATATATAAAACATTAAATATACATATTCCTACCTTTTACATTTTATCTCTTTCTACCATTTCTGAAAAGAGTAAATAAATATCTACTAGAATTTATAAAATGCCTTGCTATACCCATAGTAAGCCTTTAACAAGAAGGAATTAACTCTGAAAACACTACTTTCATATTTCTATATATGACATTTTTAATGGTGAAATCATAGCAGGCAGCAGGTCGTTGTCTTTTTTGAAACCTTGAAGAATTTTGTTTGACCCAAAATGACATAACTCAATGACTCTCAAGTAAAAGCGATTATAACTAATGAGCATATCCAAGGTTTTAAATTAGGTTGACTATACAAGATTGTTGAAAATACAAGAAGTTATAGCAAACCAAAGGTAATAAAAACATGGTCTTAACATTTAACAAAAATATAAAATATTTAAACAATTGCTATAGTAATCACATTTTGTATAATAACATGGGAGCAAAATGAATCTCCCCTTGGCACTTAACATCTTCTCCTTAGATAGGCTTAGTGATGAGGATTTTGACTTTATTCTTTTTCTCTTTTAACTCTAAATCCTCTCAGTAGAGTTGAAAATTAATTTAATTTTTCAACTCCTGTACTGGTAATAGCATCAAACTTCCAAATTTCACCCCATTTGTTTAGTTCCTTTACACTAATTTCACAAGCCCTGGCAATCTATATATCTCTTCAAATGTAATTAACCACATGACTATAATTTATAAAGATGACATGGTATAATCTTAAAAATGAAAACATGCCAGCTTTCAATTATATCTTCACCAAATTTCCTAGATATTGTTTTCAGTCACCTGACATGACTCTGTTAGCAAAGGCTTCACTCACATTAGAACAGAATGCTTCAAGAGCTTGAAAACCTCCAGGTAATGGATGGGAATGATGTGAGTTTTCTATGAGAAAGTTTAGAGCTTTCTTAATCATGGAAAATACAGAACCAAAAGCACACTTCAGGAACCACCGCATCAACCCAGTCTGTTCTTTTATGTTAATGAGAAGGTGCAGCTGTCTGTTTGCTGATCCTTTAAATTGCAGTGCTTATTTTAACAGAGAAGAGCATAACTTTCCCTGTAAAAGCAAGCTTGCTCAATTTTGACAGTACAGAAATCCAAAAGAAATAAGAGCTTTTGATAAAAATGGAGATTCCTTAAAAGTAACCAGTCCACAGGAAAAAAAAATCTCTGACTTTTATTCTATAATGTCACTTAGATATAATTGCATTTTATTCACTTCCCCCCCCTCAGCTTCAGATCATAAAAGGCTTTCAGTCTTATCTATTTCCTTTAATTGCTCTCTTCAAATTCTGAATGTCTCTGTTTCAGATTTAATGATACACTATGGGTTAAACAAAGGACCAAGCAACATGCATTTCATCTTCTTTTTGGTTAGTTGTGTTAATTAATAGTTCGCAGTTGTGATCTTTGAACTGACAGCATCCACATCACCTGGGAAACATGCATTTTAGGTATAATCTTAGACATACAGAGTTGGAAACTCTGAGTATAGGGCTCAACAATCTGTCTTAACTAGCATTCCAGGTGATTCTGAGTTATGCTAAAATTTAAAAACAACTATGTGAAAGAATCTAATTCATTTTAGTATCTGGATTCTTTTTTCCATTTGAAATCACAAGAAATAATAAATAACAATTAACTGCAGAGATTGGGCTGTGGAAAATTAAAAATCATTCTGTGTTTGTTGTTAGAATTTCCTAAAAAGATTCAATTAACTTTTTAAATTTTTATTTCACCATGACTTATTTGTATAGAACAATGGCCCATTTTCTTCATTTGCATTTTTATATTTCCCTACATATATAAAATTACAAGTAATAAATGTTATTTTTAAATGTATGAATTAAATTTAGCTCTTCTTGGAGCACTTAATCATTCTAGCAATCAATCTTCCTGCAATGGTACTGAGTCCATGGTAATGAAAACAAGCGATGAATAAAACATAATTCTTTAGGCCAAGACAATCACCCCAAGATATATTTCAGAAGAGAAATATAGAAACAAATAAATTATGCAGAGTTGGGAACCATAGGTTTTAGTCTGAGATGTTTTATTTCTTAAAAGCCGAATGTGATGTCACATATCTGTAATTCCAGTACTTAAGAGGCTGAGATTAGAAAGAACCCAGGTTTGAGGCTACCACATGGTAATTTAGTAAGATACTGTTTTAAAATTAAAAATAAATAAATAATATAGGGCTGGGTGTGTAGCTCAGAGGTAGAACACTCATGAGTTCCATCCCCAGTATCTACACCCTCCTCCCCACAAAAGAACATCACTAAAACTTAAATTCATTTAATCAGTTGTTTTTCCCCAACAGGATCTGAGTTATTATGTTAGATGTAAACAACATTAATAAAATAAAGTGTCAGGACTAAAGGAAGCAAAAATGAAACCATGGAAGCAAAAATGAAACCATTTAGACTCATTATTTTAATTCTTTCAATAAACATTTCTATATGCTAGACACTATACTATGTGCTGAGAAGTCCTAAGATGGAATGTTCACTAGTTAAGAAATTTCTGTCTACTAGAGTGGTGGACATGTAAGTCAATTTAAGAATAATAATAAATGTATCAAACCCCAATAATGAAATATAAACAGAATTACAAAAAGAATGAAATTTAGAAAGCAGTAAAGGAACTGTCAATTTTCCTGGAAAAACATTTTTTTAAAAAAATTGTGTAGAGACTTCCGGGAAGATGGCAACGGAGTGAGACACGTCTCAAGAGGCGCTGTGAGCTCGATTCAAATTAGTCATGGAACCAACTTTTTGAAAGAAGAAAAAACAACAAAAGGGTGAAAAATGCTGTGAAAACTGGAACGCAGCTGAGCAGAATCCGGAAGGCCGACCAGGGAGAGCAAAGAAGCCCGTCTCCACTGCTGAGCGGAAGCCGCCATTGAGCCGGCCCCCAGGGTGAGGTCTACTAAAAAAGAAATATACAACAACCCTCTGCACCCCACCAGCCAGAGGCGGAGTGAGCGACTCCTGAACTCCTCATCCTAGTCAGGTGGCATTTCGAGGCACCTTCGACAGAGACCAGAACACGTGGTACGACCAGCTTAAGCCCGTGCAGGCCCATCCCAGCTCACCTCTCCCCGCAGAGCCGGAGCAGAGATAACTGCACTGCAGAGCTTGAATCAAAACGACTGCAGAGCAGCTTCTTGATGGAAGGAAGGAGAAGAAAAGCAGCTTAAAAGTGAGTAAAGAAACGGGCAGCAGATCGGAATCTAAGGAGCAGACCAGGGAGAACAGGGGAGCCGGCACGTGCGCAGCAGGAGCAGCCGCCATCTTGTCGGCCGCCCACAGCAGCAGAAACCTACCCAAATATCTGGAGAGGCCAAACCAGGTCTTTTCTTACAAACTTGCAGGGATTTTTATCTTGCTTCTTGCTGACGGTCCTTGTTTTCTGTTGTTTGTTTTTTTTTTTTTGCCTTGTTTTGTTCCGTTTTTACTGTTTTAACTTTGCATTGCTTCGATTTATGTATGTTTGTTCAGAGGATTGGTTGTTTCTTTTGCTAGATCCTAGAAGTCAACAACTGAAACCCACCAAAGACACCAATAGAGCAGGCAGAAGAAATACCAGAGTTATTGCAACTCAGTACAAGACACCATTCACAGAGAGAAAATAAAAATAAGAAACCTATAAATTCAGAGAAAGTGTGCAAGAGCAGCAAAGTTATAAATTTAACAACAAGGGAACCCTGGGAAGGAGAAATACCAAAGAAACAGTGAGTCAACATGACCCTGAAACAACAGAACTCAATGACACTGAATGGTAGAGCTTACCAGAAGGACAATTCAGATCTTTAATAATAGAAGCAATACAAAACTTCCAGAAAGAATGCAGAGAGAACTGGAAAGAAATAAAAGAACATGTAAACAAAGAAACTGACACCCTGAGCAGGGAAATGAAGGATATGAAAAATGCAATAATAGAAGTGAAGGCATCAATACAAACAATAAACAATAGATTAGACCACATGGAAAACAGAATATCACTCCTAGAAGATG